>JAZGLO010005707.1:0-210000 GCA_036873155.1 Biomphalaria sudanica | reverse complement strand
AAAAATTAATTTTGGCTAGAATATTTTATGAATGAAATTTTGTATATGACGTCAATGGGAAAAAAACTTGACACCGCTTACGTCACTAGGCTCACATCAGTACACTAAGACTTTTCTTAGCAAACATGAACAAGTTTTAATGATTCAATTGGCTTAATTAAACATTTGCGCACCATCTTATTGTACACTGATCCATTATGAAACTATGGAAGAAAAATAATGAAATTAAATATTTTTATGTATGATTAGTTATCTTATCTTATATAATACAGACGTTACTTCAAAAAAGAAGATGATTACGTCCTACGCGTCATGCATTTAGTCATGCATATTAACCAATGACTTAAATTCTGCCTAGTCACTGGTTTTCCTGGCTAGCTCAGGCAACCCATTCCATGCACTAATAGCACTAGGGAAGAAGGAGTGTTTGTACAAATTTGTCCATCATATGGGATGAGGAATGTGCCTTTATCTCTGTGTCTTTCAGAGTATTTTATTAAATTTTGTTTTTGTATTTGAAGATTATGGTTCAGTGTTTTATGTATAATTGCTACTTTACTTTTGAGTCTTCTGTCCTGAAGGCTTTCTAAATTTAGTGATTTTACTATAGGTGTTACTCTAGTCAAATGTGAATATTCATTTGTTATGAATCTCACTGCTCTATTTTGTGTCTGTTCCAGTTTCTTAATGTTTTCTTGAGTTGAGCGGTCCCAAACGGAGGATGCATATTCTATTATTGGCCTAACCAAGGTTAAATAACATTTTAGTTTTATGTTCTTATTTGATTTATAGAAATTTCTTTTAATAAATCTTAATGCTTTGTTTGATTTTTTTTTAGTTTCATCAACATGTGGATTCCATGACAGCTTTTCATTTATTATAACACCTAGGTATTTTGCGTTTTTAGTCTGTGTTACTGGTTTGCTATGAATAAGATACGTGGAATTAATTTGTTTTAGTTTTTTTGTTACTCTTAACAACTGACATTTTTCTGGGTGGAAAGACATGCTCCAATTTGATTCCCATTTCTGTAATTCATCTAATTCTCTTTGTAAAATATCTGTGTCTTGTGTTGTTTTTATTGTTCTATATATTATGCAATCGTCTGCAAATAATCTGACTTTTGTTCCTGAAGTAATGCAATTTGGTAAATCATTTATGTAAATTAAAATAGTAGTGGACCCAAGACTGTTCCTTGAGGAACACCTGAGTTTACTGTTATCTGTGTTGATTTAGAGCCATTTATTATTAAAGTTTGTTCTCTCCCTATCAGAAAATCTTTAATCCACTGATGCAGTCGAAGATTAATGACAAAAATATTTAATTTTTTAAGCAAACTATGGTGGTGAACTTTGTCAAAAGCCTTGGAAAAATCTAGTAAGATAGCATCTATTTGTTCACTATTATCTAAACCTTTAGAAAAAACATCAATTAGTCATATTAGTTGTGTTTTACATGATCTATATTTCCTAAAGCCATGTTGGTATGGTGTGAGGACATTTTGTTTGTCTAAGTGGTTTATGATGTTGCTACATATTATGTGTTCTAGGATTTTACATGTGATGCTGGTAAGTGATACTAGTCTGTAGTTTCCTGGGTCAGATTTTTCTGCTTTTTTAAATAGGGGGGGGGGGTGACATTAGCTTCTTTCCAGTCCTTTGGTACTCTGCCTTGGTTAAGTGAAGCCTGAAAGAGTATTTTGAACACTGGGGCTAGCTCATTGTCTTTTTTTTTTATTGAGTTTCAGGAGATTTCCAGGAGTTCGTTGAAAACAAGGAGACCACGGGAACCCTATTATAAATTATAATGGTTTAATTTAATAATTTACACCTAGAATTAGCTCGGGGCTTTTGAACCTTCGGGGTCCAATGCGGCAGCATAGGCCTAAGGCTGGCCCTGATGATATCCAGCTCGCGGTCAACGAATTTTCATCACGCTGCTGCTTTTTTTGATTAACCTATAAACCACCTCGGTAAAACAGAAGTCATGTTCCAGAAGTCACCTAATAAAACCTACTCAGCCCAAAGATACCCGCATATAAACATCCCTTAAAGTGGTAGATAACTTCACATTATCTGGAAGCATAGTATCAAATGACGCATCGCATTAAAGATAGGTTGATATGTGATCAGGGATAGTCGTGCTTTTGGACGCCTCCAAGGGAGAGTGTGGCGAAATAAATCGCTCCGCCTGTCTACAAAAATCAGTGTCAACCAGTGATTCTCTCAACCCCTCTATGTGGATCTGAGACATGAGTACTTTATAGAAAGCAACTAAGACTTCTTGAACGATTCATCAAAGACCGCAATACAAACAGCGATATTCTTGCAAAATGGCATGAACTTCTTATAATCCTACAGCCACGCTTTGCAGGGCACTTATTCCGTATGGGGGACGAACATATTTTTGGCAATCTTTTTTTTTAGTAAGCTGAAAGGTTGTCGCATGATACGGAAGCAGATCTGAAGCAGCTTGGGATCAGGGCGTGGAGACGAAAGGCCCAGGAGAGATCTGAATGGAAGGATGTGTTGAAGCAGGCCAGATCCTCTCCATGGGCTGTAGCGCCACTGGGATGGAGGGATAAAAGGTTGTCGGAGTAACAGAGATGCCTCACAATAACGCTTAGAATACTAACACGATGTTTTTAAGTCTGTTAGGGAAAAATGCGCGATTTTACTTTACAACAAGGTGCACGTTTTACACTATAACGTAGAGATTTTGCATCACTGCTGATTCTTACTAAAGCCATAATAATAAGGCTTGTCTTCGAGTCCGAAGATTAGTTATGAATGCAGTATTTCCCGTGGCTGCGCAGCCCCACCAGTGACCTACATATTTTGCCACATCCAGGGCAAGCATAACCATTGTCCGCAGGTGGTCGATTTAGATTTTCTTTTCGCCGTCTGCGTTTGTCCTCGGCAGAAGATTTTCTTTTGGTCTCAAATGTGTATCCCGTGGCCTTCATGAGTGACCTCCAGCTGTCTTGTTCGGACGCCGCAAACAACCAGGTGCTCTCTTCTATGTTAACTAAGGAAAGTTGACGCCTAAGCTGGTCTTTGAAGATTTCCGTGGGGCGCCTCTGTTACTTCGACCACCTGAGTAGGTTTTATTGACTTCTGAAAGATGGCTTCTGTTTTACCGAGGTTTATAGGTTAATCAAAAAAGCAGCAGCGTGGTGATATCATCAGGGCCTGCCTGAGGCATATGCTGCCGCAGTGGACCCCGAAGGTTCAAAAGCCTCGCGCTAATTCTAGTGTAAATGATTAAATTAAACCATTATAACTTATAATAGGGTTTCCGTGGTCTCCTTGTTTCAATGAGCTTCAGGAAATATCCTGAAAGTCATAAAAAATGTCCCTAAAAATTGACAAAATTGTCATTGTGGGGTGTCAATCAGTATGGTAAACGGTGATAAATGATACTATGGTCCACAGATATGTGAAGTTGTCTATCACATTAAGGGATACCTATTGTTATGACCCTATTGGCGGCGCAAAAGGGTTAACTATAGGCTCAGCTGACACACACGTGAATCACTCGGGTCAGCGGGGCCATGGACAAGGGACAGTACTACGATTACACGATTACACGCAAATATGACCAATGTTATGGTCATGTGATCAAAAGCCTGCGTGTACGAGGACACAGTGTGTAGGAAAGGGGCAGTTCAAGACTGGAGAGCGTTGAGACCGGGACTGTTAGTCATGAAGCCATGAAGTCGGTCCTGGTTGAGTCCTCAGGTGTTGATGTACGAGTCCAGAAAGAGAGACAGTAGAGCTTTGTACTGTGATGTACAGAGTAACATTTTAGTTGTTGATGTGTTTGATGCCAATTGTCTAGTATTGGCTGTTATCTACTTATTCACTCATTATTAAAGTACCAGATTATTTGGAGCCTTGTTGTCAAGTTCTTGATGTGTTGTATTGTTTTTAGCAGAGTTTACAGAAGGCCTGAGTCTGATCTAAACTAGCTATATAATTTTTCTAGATCTAGATATAGACTCTATATAGAGTAACGGGATAAGTAGAATATATTGCGGCTTGACGGTTTTTGTAAGTTTTTCTGCTGTACTGTACGAGATGCCCAAAAATATATGTAGATTCTAAAATTCTAGAACAATAGATCTATTCCACTCAATTTATCCTATAATCTTAAGCGAGCTATTCTCATATGTATGTATGTACGTAATGCTGGGTCAAATGGTGAAGCTGGCCTAACTAATGTCATATGATGATTATCTAATTGATCTGTAAAGGGTCAATCTCTTATTCAAAGCCTCAAGAAAGAAAAATCATTCGTGTGTCCATGTGGTATATGTTACATTTCACAGTTCACGCGATGAGAAACTACTTATTAATTGTTATAAATTATGTTGCACTTACATGCATACTAAATAGATTTTTTCTCTTAAAAAAAAAGTAACAATTTTTTTTTGTAAATTAGTAGTTAATATGACAGAACATCCTTAAATTAGCAATACATTTGTTTTTTTTGTCGAAATTTTTTTTTTTACAATGGTTATGCTTGCCATGGATGTGGCAAAATATGTAGGTCACAGGTGGGGCTGCGCAGCCACGGGAAATACTGCATTCATAACTAATCTTCGGACTCGAAGACAAGCCTTATTATTATGGCTTTAGTAAGAATCAGCAGTGATGCAAAATCTCTACGTTATAGTGTAAAACGTGCACCTAGTTGCAAAGTAAAATCGCGCATTTTTCCCTAACAGACTTAAAAACATCGTGTTAGTATTCTAAGCGTTATTGTGAGGCATCTCTGTTACTCCGACAACCTTTTATCCCTCCATCCCAGTGGCGCTACAGCCCATGGAGAGGATCTGGCCTGCTTCAACACATCCTTCCATTCAGATCTCTCCTGGGCCTTTCGTCTCCACGCCCTGATCCCAAGCTGCTTCAGATCTGCTTCCGTATCATGCGACAACCTTTCAGCTTACTAAAAAAAAAGATTGCCAAAAATATGTTCGTCCCCCATACGGAATAAGTGCCCTGCAAAGCGTGGCTGTAGGATTATAAGAAGTTCATGCCATTTTGCAAGAATATCGCTGTTTGTATTGCGGTCTTTGATGAATCGTTCAAGAAGTCTTAGTTGCTTTCTATAAAGTACTCATGTCTCAGATCCACATAGAGGGGTTGAGAGAATCACTGGTTGACACTGATTTTTGTAGACAGGCGGAGCGATTTATTTCGCCACACTCTCCCTTGGAGGCGTCCAAAAGCACGACTATCCCTGATCACATATCAACCTATCTTTAATGCGATGCGTCATTTGATACTATGCTTCCAGATAATGTGAAGTTATCTACCACTTTAAGGGATGTTTATATGCGGGTATCTTTGGGCTGAGTAGGTTTTATTAGGTGACTTCTGGAACATGACTTCTGTTTTACCGAGGTGGTTTATAGGTTAATCAAAAAAAAGCAGCAGCGTGATGAAAATTCGTTGACCGCGAGCTGGATATCATCAGGGCCAGCCTTAGGCCTATGCTGCCGCATTGGACCCCGAAGGTTCAAAAGCCCCGAGCTAATTCTAGGTGTAAATTATTAAATTAAACCATTATAATTTATAATAGGGTTCCCGTGGTCTCCTTGTTTTCAACGAACTCCTGGAAATCTCCTGAAACTCAATAAAAAAAAAGACAATGAGCTAGCCCCAGTGTTCAAAATACTCTTTCAGGCTTCACTTAACCAAGGCAGAGTACCAAAGGACTGGAAAGAAGCTAATGTCACCCCCCCCCTATTTAAAAAAGCAGAAAAATCTGACCCAGGAAACTACAGACTAGTATCACTTACCAGCATCACATGTAAAATCCTAGAACACATAATATGTAGCAACATCATAAACCACTTAGACAAACAAAATGTCCTCACACCATACCAACATGGCTTTAGGAAATATAGATCATGTAAAACACAACTAATATGACTAATTGATGTTTTTTCTAAAGGTTTAGATAATAGTGAACAAATAGATGCTATCTTACTAGATTTTTCCAAGGCTTTTGACAAAGTTCACCACCATAGTTTGCTTAAAAAATTAAATATTTTTGTCATTAATCTTCGACTGCATCAGTGGATTAAAGATTTTCTGATAGGGAGAGAACAAACTTTAATAATAAATGGCTCTAAATCAACACCAATAACAGTAAACTCAGGTGTTCCTCAAGGAACAGTCTTGGGTCCACTACTATTTTAATTTACATAAATGATTTACCAAATTGCATTACTTCAGGAACAAAAGTCAGATTATTTGCAGACGATTGCATAATATATAGAACAATAAAAACAACACAAGACACAGATATTTTACAAAGAGAATTAGATGAATTACAGAAATGGGAATCAAATTGGAGCATGTCTTTCCACCCAGAAAAATGTCAGTTGTTAAGAGTAACAAAAAAACTAAAACAAATTAATTCCACGTATCTTATTCATAGCAAACCAGTAACACAGACTAAAAACGCAAAATACCTAGGTGTTATAATAAATGAAAAGCTGTCATGGAATCCACATGTTGATGAAACTAAAAAAAAATCAAACAAAGCATTAAGATTTATTAAAAGAAATTTCTATAAATCAAATAAGAACATAAAACTAAAATGTTATTTAACCTTGGTTAGGCCAATAATAGAATATGCATCCTCCGTTTGGGACCGCTCAACTCAAGAAAACATTAAGAAACTGGAACAGACACAAAATAGAGCAGTGAGATTCATAACAAATGAATATTCACATTTGACTAGAGTAACACCTATAGTAAAATCACTAAATTTAGAAAGCCTTCAGGACAGAAGACTCAAAAGTAAAGTAGCAATTATACATAAAACACTGAACCATAATCTTCAAATACAAAAACAAAATTTAATAAAATACTCTGAAAGACACAGAGATAAAGGCACATTCCTCATCCCATATGATGGACAAATTTGTACAAACACTCCTTCTTCCCTAGTGCTATTAGTGCATGGAATGGGTTGCCTGAGCTAGCCAGGAAAACCAGTGACTAGGCAGAATTTAAGTCATTGGTTAATATGCATGACTAAATGCATGACGCGTAGGACGTAATCATCTTCTTTTTTGAAGTAACGTCTGTATTATATAAGATAAGATAACTAATCATACATAAAAATATTTAATTTCATTATTTTTCTTCCATAGTTTCATAATGGATCAGTGTACAATAAGATGGTGCGCAAATGTTTAATTAAGCCAATTGAATCATTAAAACTTGTTCATGTTTGCTAAGAAAAGTCTTAGTGTACTGATGTGAGCCTAGTGACGTAAGCGGTGTCAAGTTTTTTTCCCATTGACGTCATATACAAAATTTCATTCATAAAATATTCTAGCCAAAATTAATTTTTCGATAATGAGCCATTTTCAAACCGTTATAACGGTCGACTTCGAGTTTTTCCGATGTGGCCAATGAGTTGAGAATTTTTTTCTCACTATTATGCAAATACCGTGAAATTTTAAAGAAAATCGTTAGAGGGGTTTTCGAAATAAAATTTATATATCCTATACTCTTGATCAGGCAATTCTTGTAATCGTCCTTCTGCACGAAGGACGATTGGGACAAGGATTAGATAGAGAGATAACTGGTTCATGAGGCACACAGAGGCAACCTTAAGACTCACTGCTCGCTTCCTCTCACGTACTCTAAGGGAGTAATTCCCAGCATGTTGTTCGTTGTCAATGGGGTTTCTGAATCGGAACCAGGGATCATCGATAAATCCGAACGACAGTCTAGCACACAAACATCACGACCAGGCAGGGTTCATACACTGCTCACTGCCTTCCTCCGTCGTCCAGCGAAAAGTTAATTACTTTCAACTTAGAAGAACATCCGAAACATGTAAAACATAAAATAAACACATTTTTTACTACGGCTAATGAATCTTTGAAACATTATTACTTTTGACCATCAAAATTAAATCACGTCTTGACTATTCCTTGCGAATAGGCGGATCCGACAGGGTCAGTGAATTTCAATCTTTATCCTTCTTCTTTCGACACAAGACGCACACACAAGAATCTAAGCGTCACAAATCAATCAATAGTGCTAATGTCACAATCTAAGATGGTGCCAGATGTTACGATTATACTTGAGCTATATTGCACTATCAATTATCGTGATTGCCGAGGATCTTGAAATGGTCTTTAATATTGTGATCGTATAGAAGTAGCTAGATCTAGTTGATAATACGATCATTCAGAATGTTGCCAGTTGATAGGAGGATCATCTAGAAGTTGCCAATTGCTAAGCCGATCTAAGTATGTTACTATATTCAATGAAGAAACTTCTCTTCGTCTAAAACAATTACTTTAATTCAGAACTTGAAAAAGCTATTCACAAATAATTACAATGGTTAAATGTACTTGAATAGAACAGAATAAATATAATTCTGCTAAATAAATGATCTACACAATAATGTAAAATATACGTCTGAATCCTAACACGTTCTAAAAATCTAGAACCTTTTCCCGGGTATTGTCACGTGTCTAACACCCCTCGTTGCAATGCCAACCAATAAATGCAGCTCAATGTACAATAATTAATATTTCAAAACCAATCACATTTATTCTGACACATAGCCCTGCCGCGTGACGGAATATCCCGAGGTAGCTAAAACTCTGCCGACAAACTAAATATAGTATGTCGGGTAGGTATAGATACAGTGTACGTGACACTAAGTAACATCCAGAGAATTGAGTAATAATATTGATATTACAATGTTGAATATTCCCTTAACATTTTAAAAATATTGTACCAAGAAAATGAAAGTAGAGTGTGAAAATGGGTTTCCCAGTTTAACCGACATATTGATATCAAATATAAATACTGTGGAACGAGTTTAACCGATTTGTTAAGAAAAAGTTTCGTTGTTTAATATAAATAAATTTGAGTATTTTAGCGTAAGGGAAAAGCTGCTATTAGGTTTGTGCAAAATGTCCGCCTGTCACACTCAGATCTCAAAAACGAGATGAGAAATGACAAATATTATTTCACCATGCGATGCGTTTTGCAAGGTTTATGTGCTAAGGCTACTTTTTGTTTTGCTTAAAGGAGTAAAAGCAAACCGTTTAGTTTATAAGAATTATTATGCAAGCGATTTTTTCATAAAAATGCACCAATTCTAAAACAATACATAAAAGTAAGGGAGATAATGTTACAATATGTTAACAAATAAAAACAATTTTGGTCATAGACGTATATATTATATCTAGACTGGAAACCGGAAATAAATTCTTATCTGCGATTGATCGATTCACAGACCTAAACATATATAGATTTTTATGTACGTAAACTCTTTTTTTTAGGCTCTAAGGAGAGTCGCCCCATTAAATCTTTTCTGTCTTAGAAAAGTAATGATCTTTAGTTTTCAAAGTTTAGAAATAATGCAAAATCATTTCTCGGATATTTACGCAAATATATGAAACAAAGCCATTTCCTGCTTGTTTCTATGGAGATAATGTTTTAAAAATCCTAGATGAAAATAATTCATGTTGATTTAAATCATCTTATGTACATTTAAATAGATTGATTACTTAGATCTTTCTAGATTACGTATCTAAAAATTGCAAAATAATAATTATAAGATAGAGTATGCTACTCTTATTTTTTATGTTAAATTACTAGATCTAGATATAAAAATTAAATTATATGTTACATTGGTTAGGGTTGAAAAAAACAACTTTACTACTTTTAACTAGTACAAAACAACGCCATGATCCAACTTTCTAAAAAATTTTCACATTTTTAGTAGTGTTGAAAAATTTCCATGTCCAGTCTAGATATAGTATATATAAGTCTATGATTTTGGTATATTTTCAGTATCACAAAGTCAAATATATTTATAAAATGTGCAAGAAATGTTCACAGCAAATATAAATATTAGTTAACTGTGTTTTTTCTGGTCAACCAGCTGCTAAAATTAAAAGAAAACATTTATTGTTGTTTTATAAAGGCTATGAATACACTTTGTATGTAAATATCATGCACATTTTTAGAATGGTCTTTTTATGCAGCGAAGGGAGAACGGGCCACGTTGTGAAAAAAGAGCTACCGTTCTTCCCAACACACAAACCCTGATAACATCCATTTTCCCCCAAACAAACACTACAATTAAAAAAACACAAGTCTCAATAAAAAACTAACCCAACACCAACACCTCATACTGGGAAAGTAAGTATCCCCCACACTTATTGATAAAGCAACATGATCCCCAAATTTCCAAATCTGATACTAAAACTTTAAAAGTCCTTCAATGTAACGTCCGAGGACTTATTCCAAAGACACTTGAAATAACTAACCTGCTCCACAAAGAGTGTGTGGATGTTGCCTTACTACAAGAATGTCTGATAGGTGAAAAAAGAAGTGTCTCAATACCTGGGTACTCTGTTTTCCGCTGCTCATGTGGGGATTGCCGAGGCCTGGTTACATTGGTGGCTAATGCTCTGGTTGCCAAGAAAGTGTCCACAGACTTGAGTCAGGGGAGGACAGACTTTTTGGTGTTAGAAATTTTGAAAAATAATAGACGCTTCAAGTGCATCAATGTTTATAATCCACCAAAACAAGAACTGGCTTTAGATGTCAGAGAGACAATAACTGTAGACTCTATCATAGCTGGAGATCTAAATGCCCATTCACCATCCTGGGGCTATGATGAAACTGATCTGTCTGGTAAAAAAGTTCATGACCTGTGCAATTTTACTAACCTTTTTCTTTTGCAAAACACACACTCCTCCTAGTCTTCTGCATGCTATCAGTGGTTCACTATCACGACCAAATCTTTCTTTAGTCTCTGCTAACTTGGAATCTGTCATAATTTATCAAGTACTAGGCGATATTGGCAGTGACCACCTTCCAATATTACTGACTGCCACTCTTTCTAAAATCAAGAGCAAGACCACAAAAGAACCACGAAAGTGGTGCTATAGTAAGGCTAATTGGAAAGGATATGAGACAGCTGTCGACAACGCCCTTGAAAAATACATTTAGAGTCTAGCTCTGTTTATTTGTATACCGTCAAATAACAACAGCTATCCTGGGAATGGCTAAAAAGTTTATTCCTCGAACTTACCCTTGTAAAAAATTCAAAAACATTTGGACGGCTGAAATCAACAAACTTGTTATGGCTCGGAAAAGGGCATACCAAAAGGTCCAAAAGAACCCAAACAATCCAACTCTCAGACAGAAATATAACAGACTCAGCCTACTAGTCAAAACGTCTGTTAACAGGGAAAAACGAGAACGTTGGACCAACACCAGTGCAAAGTTAGACCTAAGGTCTGGAGTCTTCTAAGAAATTTCGAAAATGCTGGGCGTACGAAAACAGCAACCCCATTATCTTCACCCAGTAGAGTAACCATTTCATCAAAGAAGAAAATTGCCACCTTGTTGAACAAATATTTTTTTTAAGATCAACAAGGCTGCCAAGAAGTCTCCAGTGTCCAAAGCCATTGATAAAGCTCGCAAAGCTGATAAAAAAAAAGACCGAAAGGAGACACAGACCGAAAGTGCTGAGGGAACGATGAACTCCCCTTCTCGATAGGCGAGCTTAATGCTGCCATAAGGAAATGCCAGCTTAAAAAGGCTCCCGGGCCGAAAGGTATCACCCCCGAAATGCTCAAGCGTGTAGGGGGGAAAGGAAGAGCCGTGCTCTTGGCATTTGTAAATAGAACCTGGGTTGATGGTCATCTGCCCAGGGCCTGGAAACGTGCCACCATTATTCTTATACCAAAAAAGGGAAAAGATGCTTCCACTGCTGAGGGTTACAGGCCCATCTTGTGTGGGAAAGATGGCTGAAAAAATGGTAAATGAGCGTCTGGTTTGGTACCTTGAGAGTGCCCGTCTTATAGCTCCAGAAAAGGCTGGTTTCAGGGCAGGAATGTCCGCTATAGACCAAGTCAACATCTTTGTGCAGAGCGTAGCAGATGGATTCCAAAGGACCAAAAGCACATACGCAGTCTTCATTGACTTAAAACAGGCATATGATAAAGTATGGCAGCCTGGTTTGCTTCATAAGATAAGTGCCGTGGGGGTGCGGGGACGGATATATTACTGGATCAGAGACTTCCTACAAGAACGTACAATAAGAACAAGAATGTACGGAGAAGTCTCAGGGGAAATGACCCTCGAGCACGGCTTCTTCAGGGCTCCGTCCTGTCATGCGCCCTTTTCACGGCCTTCATAAATGACCTACCGGCTCAGCTAAAATGTATTTAGGAGCAGTCCGATCACAGATAGACTACAGCCTACCTGTGCAAACTTATGGCTCTAAGACTGCTCTTGAACATCTTGATAAAATACAGTGCCAAGCACTAAGATTTGTCTGTGGAACCTTTAGGACAAGTCAAATAAATGCGGCTGAAATAATGGCTAATGTAGGTCCACTAAACCTTAGGAGGGAAAGGTCAGTTCTGACCTGCTTTGAGCGGTACAAAAAGCTGGATGAAAACCTCCCAGCTAGAAAACTAGTGGATGGTTGGAGATGCAGAAGACGTATTCAGATGCAGTCTTTTATGCATCATGCCGCTAGACTATTTGAAAAAGCTGGGCTCTCCACCAACCGACAAAACATTCAACGTTTTCATCCCCTTCCCCCTTGGTGTCGCTGCGGGGAGGAAGAGGAAACCGTGCCTCATATTCTGTTGGACTGTCTCAGACTTGCTGATCTCCGTCTCGACAGGTCTGGGAAACCAACAATTCTCGACCTGAATGGCGACATTTATGCACTAGACAGCAGGATTTCTGTCCAGGGCTTTTGCAAGAAAGGATTTGTGCCTCTCAAGCCCTCACTCAAATGGAGTTTGATGATGATGATGATGCAGCGAATTTCGTGCAATAGCGTGACGGCCTACTACTAAACTAATTTCCTCAAAATTTTTAAATAATCAGATTTTATTTATTTTTCGTTTAGTCCCCCATCAGGATAAAGGCCGTTTATTTTTTGTACGTTTTGTCTATTGGTCCGTCACGCTTATATATATAAAAAAAACTAAAAGCTATTGAAAATCTGATTCAACCTTTAATGTTCCTTTCAAAACATCGCAATAGTTTTAAGTATTTATATATATATATATATATATAGATTGTTCCGGATGTTTTTGTGAAAAACAAATCAATGCCAACCAATGTATGTTTGCTCTTCTAACTTATATTATATTTAATTTCCGTGCTTAAACGTTGCAAAAACACACGATCAATAATATGTTGTTCCGGTTTTTTTCCAAGCAGCCTTTGTAAAATATTGGTTCTAAATAATGATATGTTTATAAACGAAAAATCGCATGGCTGCATTATGATGAATGTACGTGTTAGTTCAATATATTTTATATTACTAGGTAACTATAAATAACTGTATAAATAGACGTAAGTTTCATTTTTTTTCTGTTAGACAAAGTCATATGGCAAATTTTTGTTTATATCCTAATTCTAAAAAGGAATAATAATAGAATTATACAGTAAAAATAATCACTAAGTTTATATTTTTTTATTTTTTAATAGTTTTGAAAGTCTAACTGATAAGATTACAAAGAGAGTTTGTGTTTTTGCAAATGTACACAAGGTACACTATGAGTCAGCCAATCTCTTCTAATTGTTTAGCAATGAGTGTAAAAATGTAGGCTTCGATATTTTTAGCTTGAGTTTAAGAAGCTACAAACTTCAAACAACTAATATATTGCCTATTCCATAAAACTTTGTATTTAAAAAAATAAATGTATTCAATGCTCGAGATCCTGCTTGTATACTTAGGCCCGATATGAATCGATCCGGTATCAATGTATTAAGTAGCAATAACCCCGCAAAAAAATAAATAAATGAAAGAATATTGATATATACATATATTTTTGTGACGGTACGCACCGGTACGGGGTACCGGCACCTTTTTTCAATGTCGGGAAAAATTATTACTTTTCTTGTATTTCAACGTTAATTGTTAATTTATTAGTAGTTGAAAGCTAGGCAATCTATCACTAAGTACATCATCTATTTTTTTTACAAAAAAAAAATCACTTTATATATGTATACTTTGTATCCAGCTTACTTTCAACCGATATGCCGTATTATTAACAGCACCTATATGTGAAAGTCTCAATCATTTAGAGTCTTAGACAGTCATTATTTTAGACTAGATTTAAGTAGAGTCTAGACCTAGATATAGTAGGCCTATTACTATAAAAAAAATAAAAATAATCAGTCATTAGACATATCATTAGCAATTTTATTATTAGGTCTAGGCATTGAAAAGTAAATCTATTAATAAACTATAATAGATCTAAGTCTATGTACTAACTTATTAAATAAGTAGAAGTATTATAATGAATATTGTATAGATCTAGATTATAGATAGATCTATAGTTAGACAGAGAGGCACCCAAAATTGGCCTCCGCATAAACTTGGATAAGACTAAAATTATGCGAGTTGGATATAAGGCAAAGGGTGTCCCCGTCAGACTTGGCGATTCAAAGCTTGAAGAGCTGGACAAGTTCACGTACCTTGGCAGCATCATAACAAATGATGGAGATGCTTACCATGATGTAGAGTGCCGAATAGGAAAGGCAGGGAGCATTTTCCAAAGGCTGCAGCCTATTTGGACTAGCCAAGCCATTGGACTCGAGACAAAAATACACCTTCTCAACACAATCGTCATCCCAACTGCTACATATGCATGTGAGACGTGGAAGTCATCTGTCAAAATTGAGAAAAGACTAAATGTGGCTCAACAGAGATGGCTGAGACGGATTTTGGGAGTCAGCTACACAGATCGGGTCTCAAACAAGGAAATCCTATGCCGAACTGGGAGTCGAACACTTGGTGAGGTTGTGACTGAGCGTCGCATGAGGTTTGCGGGACATGTTCTACGTCAAAATGAATTACGTACACCAAGAGTTGCGATAACATGGAAGCCAAAACAAGGAAAGCGCAAACAGGGACGCCCTCGTATTACTTGGCGACACACCTTCATGGAGGGCCTCAAAACAGTGGACACCAGGTGGGAGGAGGCTTCAGACATTGCCAGTGACAGATCTTTATGGAGACAGCTTGCCGCCCAATGCGCCGAACGGCGCGGGAGGACCTAAGTCTAAGTAAGTAAGTCTATAGTTAGGCCTAGATCTCTAGTCTAGTAAATGTATTACAGTATTATTAGATCTATGTCCTATGTCTATATCTAATAATCTAATAATTAATAGAATTTAGTCTTTAGTAATATCTCGACTTTATTCTAATAAAAACTGACTATATGCATAGCATAGGCTAGACTCAGCAATCTAGTCTCAAGATAGAATCTATACTATTACTAGATCTATTCGATTTTTATATATAGATCTAGTCATCTAGACTAGAATTAGATTATAGACCTAAATATACTAATGGAGAGATAATATGCGGTGTTAGCTTATAGCGTTGCACAAGAAACGAACCTGGGTTTTACTAAACTCTAATACTTGGTATGTAATAGTAAAACAGCACCTACCTAAATAAAGCGTAACTAGAAATTTAAAAAAAAACTATATTTATTGTATATATAGGTCTGTGGTTGTATATTATATAGTCTTCGTAACTTCTTCTATAGAGAAATTACTTTTGTAATTTCTTTTACTGAAAAATTGGGCTATTCGCGTCTGACACAATATATTTTTTATGTTCAGCAACAAAGCCCATAGAAAGTAATTTACTAGAAACGATTATTGAAAATAAATTTTAAGACTTATTGTACACTAGCCTTAATTTACCCGGCCTTGCTCGGGTTTTTCTTTCTACAAATAGCATGCATTTATTCCGTTATGTAAGCTCTATGTAGACTAATAGTACCTACCAATAGAAGTTGAAATGTTTTCTGTATAATAGTGTACATTTATAATTATTAAAGATATAATCTAGTATAGATCTCGCTGAAAGATATAATCTAGTATAGATCTCGCTGTCTTGATTATTGAATGAATTCACGTCTGAAACTGAATCTTTAGAATTATAAGAGTTCCAGTCTAGATTAGCTCAAAGAAATGAAAGTAGGTCTTAGATCTATTTTTAAAATGTGTATTCTTAATAAAAAGTATAGTCAAAACGTATATTTAAGTATAGTAAAAAATTGAACTCTCAATGATCTAAATATAAAACAAAATAGATTTTATTCAATTTATTAGTCAAAAGCCAATATCTGTTTTTAATTTTATTTAGAGTCGAAAGTTCATGACCTCAATACGCGTTGCCTTGAGTCGCCTTGACAAAAAGCAATAAAATATATTTTATAATCAAATCGAACGCGTGAATGTAGTTGTTTATATAACATTGTTAGTTTAATTTTATGTAGCTCTACATTTAGAATCTATACAATTTGAATGCCACATTAGTCTAGTCAATAAAATAAAAACGTTGAACCTATTATAGTAAAAGACTATAAACACTGTGATGTGAGCTTGTGTCGACCTAGTGTTGACCTAGATACATTAGCCGTGTTTCATTCATCATTTCTTAGCTAAGTTGCTAAGAGGTCTAAATGCGCATAAGTAAATCTTTAAAAAAAAGTAAATTGAAAATAAATACTTAAAATTAAACCGAATCCGTAACTGTAGGCTTAAATGTTTAAAAAAACACATTGGAAAGTAAATTGTATTATGTAAATAGTTTATTTGTTTTATAATATGCCTTTATATTGGGCGTTATTATGACCTCTGACATTCATTTCATTTGTATCACTACGCGATGTAATGGTGCCGCAAGTTACGGAAAAGTATGTCAAGACGTTTAAAGCTATTTACATTTAGAGCGAACGATTTTATGTAAAAAAATGTTTTGTAAATTCAAATTTGAAGGTTAATGTGCATCAAATAATGAAATGAATAGACACGTATTTGTATTTTCATGTGTAAAATAACAAAATAATGTTTTCTTGAATAATAGTGTGAGCAGGTCCGAAGGCGCTGGATTACCTTTTCTCTGCTCAACATTAAATTTTATACAGTTGGCAGATGTTAGCGCTACTGTGTGGGTTTCATCTGTGACACCTATGTCTACGACCAAGGGGCTAGAGTCACCTAAGTAACCAGACATATTAACCTAAACTAAATGAAAGCACAGACGAAACTTTACTTGAAATTAAATAAGACAAAATGAAACTTTATTTACATATCCCAAAAAAAAATCAATAATAAAATATAATATATATACACACTAACCACTACAACTGAACCCAGCAACTAACTAAAACCCTCTAAATCTACGCCACTACAAACACCAACAAACTAACCAAACATACTAATACAAACTGATAAAACCAACTATCTAACCAAATCACTACAACTACTACACTAGACCTAGATCTATACTAACATTAAAACAAGAACACCTTAGTACCTTACTATTCACTAAGAACAGACTAAGCCGACTACGGCAACACTACAAAAACAAAATCAAAATAACACTAGATTTAGATTCCCTAGATCTACAAAAGCAATAACAATAGCAGCAATAAATGCAGCAGAGTAATAACAGCTTAAAGCAGCAATAATACAACAGTTATATTCAGCATTAATAAAAGCCTGCAATACATAAATGCAAAACTATAAATACAAAATCATATATTGTATTAGATCTAAAACATGAACAACATATTCATATCAGGCTAAGCCGGGCGCCGCCATTTTCAATACATTATGTTGGGAACAACTGTCAAATCTTTTGAAAAATATTCCAAAAAACTAAATTAAGATATATTTAGCATATTTACACATAGTGTGACATAGATCTAGTAAAAGAAAATATAAAATAATGTGAGCTGGCGCTCCTAGATATATTTTTTAAATCTATTTTTATCATCTATTTTTGACCTAATTTTTATCTGTTGTTAATTTGTGTAAACTATCTAGGCTAGTGCTGAGTGCATGCATGTTTTCCGCCAACTCTTTAACGTTAGAGTTAGTATAGATGAGTCATAACCTGGCTCTATAAATAGAACGGATGCTGCCGTGTCTTGCTCATTTTTCCGATTTAGGACACGGGTCTGTAGTAAGCTGGTCTGTGCGACCATATAGTGAGTGTTTGAAATTGTGTGTAATTTCAGCTGGGACCGCCTGTAAGTTGGAAAATGTTTTTATTTGTACTTTCTTAGTTTGTATTTGTATTAATTGTTCCTACATCTATTGCTATAGTCCAGATGAAGACTGATTAGTGTAGTGGCATCACTGGCTAGTTAATTAGCCATGATTACCTCGGATGGAACCGGAAGTTCCGTAGACTTGGGTAGCGTCACCCCCTTTTAGACATCCTTAATGATCCCCTTATTGTTTTCTATTGTTTGTCTATTTGTAAATATTTTATTATCTTTTGTTTCTAAAAGTATTTTTATTAGTATTATAATATTGTTAGGATAACGGTTCTAACAAGATGGCATGTGTTCGATTTTAATTTTTAATGTAAAAGATGGCTGCGTCCTACCCAATGCTCCATAATGGCGGCTTTGTTCAGTTTGTTGATCCTAAACTTAGATTTATGTTTATTATTGTCTGGCCCAACGTGTGTTGTGGCGTAGGCTTTTAATTGGGTAGCATTAATGTATGGCTTTTATTAACTAAATGAAGGTGATTGTTCTTACCTGCGTATATTGTTTGGAGTATGTGTTAGTCTAGATCTAATCCATTATAATGATTATTTTATATATATTTTTTTATATCTTATGTTGTTGTTTTTTTGTATGATTGTAGGCTATAATTCCTGCCGTTATTGCTGATGTTAGTTCTGTCTGCTGCTGTAGTTCTGCCTGCAGTAGTTCTGCCAAATAGCTGCTTCATTGTTGTAAATGTTATTGGGTTTAGTGTAGGGGTAATTTAGTTGATGGTTGGTTTAGTTAGTAACAGTTAGTTTGTTAGTGCTTGTAGTTGTAGAATTAGCAACATATATCCAGAGGCGACAGAGGGTTTTGGTTAGTGGATTTGTTAGGTTCAGTTAAGTAGGGTTGATTAGTTGTTTAGTTTTTGTTTATTTCTAAGTTTATTTTCATTTTCGTATTCACCTATATTTTTATTGCTTTGTAAGTTGGTTGTAAAGGAAGTGTATATAAGCTCTTTTTATAATTTTAGTTGGCTGCTTTACTTTTAGTTTGTTCTTGTAGTTAGCTAGATTAGTTTAGTTTAGTTTAAATTGTGCTGTCTGGTTGCTTAGGCGACTCTAGCCCCTTGGTCGAAGACCGAGGTGCACAGATTGGACCCACCCAGTAGAGCTACCACCGGCCTACTGTAAAAAATGAATAAATGTTGAGTAGCACATAACAAAAGGCCTCACCCAGTAGCGCCTCCTGACCTGCTCACAATAGTTACAAACTTACAGGCCGTCCCAGGTACAGAATAATAAAATAATTACACAGCAGACCACAAAATCTTAGGCTGTCACACAGACATACTATATTGACCACTGGTCAACTGTACACTGAACTGTTTTAAGACAGCATGTATATCACTTTTTATACTATCCCGCGCTAACCTATATAAAAATATGCGGAAGTACAATTATAAATTCTGACACTAACCTATAAAAATAAAATATATAAAAATAGATCTAACCTATACAACAAAAATACATATAAAAATAGCTCTGGGAGCGTAAGCTCACAATAGCTAATTTAGATCTATAGATTTTCATCTCTGCTGCGCATGCGTGACCTCATCATTTAGACACAGCATGTAAACATGGCCTAGATCCATAAAATACTATAGCTGTAATAGAGTTTTTTTTTGTTTTTTGTTTTTTTGAGGGTCTTAAGTTTGTTTTAGGGCCACAATACATACACTACGGTCTAAGTTGGTACCCAAGGAACATTTCTGCCAAGTTTATTCAAGATTGGTCAAGCGGTTTTTATTTCTATACATCTCTGTGGCATTTTACGTCTCGAGAGACGCTCTTTTTCCTTCGCAACTTCTTGTGTGACTAAAGAGGCCAATCCTTGATACACAGCTGCGATCGCAGGTTGGGCATATATAATCACCAGGCGCCGTTGCATTTTCACCCTTCTTTCTGCTTCTGTTGTGTATGACATCTGCAATCTCTGACTCTTCCTTTTTGCTCTCTCTCCATGAGGATCTGTCCAGTGCACCTCTTCCCAGTTGCCAGTGTTGATTTTGAAGAGCTTCATATCGCGTTTGCATACATCCGCATAACGTAAAAGTGGGCTACCAGCGGCTCTCCTGCCTTCTATTAGATCGCCATACAGGATGTCCTGTGGAAGTCGACCTACTGGCATTCTACGAACGTGGCCAAGCCAGCCAAGACGTCTGCTGCTGATAACGGAGCGGATGTCCTGGCACCCTGCTCTTTGTAGCACTTCCTCATTGGTTATCTTATCCTTCCACCTTATTTTAAAGATCCGCCTTAAGCATCGGAGGTGGAAGACCTTCAGCTTTTTTTTCCTGCCATTAGGTTGACCATGTTTCACTTCCGTACAGCAAGGTACTCAACACACAGGTCCGGTAGACTAGGGCTTTAGTACTGCTAGTCAGCAATATGTTGTCTCAGACTCTTTTCTGCAGCCGTGATATGGTGGCCATTGCCTTGGCTATCCTGTTGTTTATGTCTTTATCCAGTAGAGTGTTGTTGGATATGATGGAGCCAAGGTAACAAAAGTGATCAACAATTTCTAGTGGTTGGCCATTATGCTTACTTGAGGTGCAGTGTTTGTGTTTTGGACAAGTATCTTAGTCTTGCTTTGACTGATGTTTAAGCCGAACTTCTGGCAAGCAGCAGATAATTTGTCAACCAGGCACTGTAGCTGAATATCAGAATCAGCCCCAATAGCTGCATCATCAGCATACAGGAGTTCCCTGACGAGTAGCTTCCTAACCTTGGTTTTTGCCCGCAGCCTTGATACATTAAATAGTTTTCCTAAGGATCTTGTATGGAGAAACACACCTTCGTTTATGGCGTTGTACGCATAATGCAGTAGACAGGAGGGCAACCTATTTTCCTCAGGAGTTTGAAAAGGCCACTTCTGCTGACCATGTCAAAAGCTTTAGTCAGATCAACAAAAACGATGTAAAGGGGTCTGTCTCTCTCTCTGAATTTCTCCTGCAGTAGTCGTAGAGAAGATATCATGTCTACAGTGGATCTACCACTCCTTAATCCACACTGAGACTCTGGGTAGACTCTAGAAGCTATCACTTGCAGCCTGGATAGTGCCACTCTAGCAAAGATCTTGCCCACTATACTGTGGAGAGAGATACCCCTGTAATTGTTGCAGTCACTCCGATCCTCTTTGTTCTTGTATATTGTGACTATAGTTGCGTCACGCATGTCCTGTGGGACATGACCTGTTTCTCAACAGCGGCAGAGGAGAATATAGAGTTCAGGGAGCAGGAGTGATTCGTTGACTTTCACTACTTCCACTGGGATACCATCACTCCCAGGAGATTTTTTATTTTTTATGCAGTTAATTGCTTTTTTAAGGTCACTGAGGCTCGGAAGATCATCTAGGCATTCCAGTACTGGAAGATCTGGTAGAGAAGCCAGGGCGACATCGTCTACTGTGTTCTGTGTGGCATAGACTTCGAGGTAGTGTTCTGTCCAACGTTCTAGCTGCTTGGTTTGATCTGTAATTTTTTCTCCTGGTTTGGATAGAAGGGGGGCAGGCTTAGACACTGTTGGACCCAGGGCCGCTTTAATGCCATCAAATAGAGCTTTGCTATTTCCTGAATGGAGACTGTCTTGGATTCTGTTGCAGGTATCCCTCCAAAAGTTGTTAGCACATTTTCTAGCCATTTGTTTCGCCTCTTTATTAGCACTTTTGAAGGCCTCCAAAGATCTTGGACTTGGCTTTGTCTTGTGAGCGAGGTGTGCAGATCGCTTTTTCTCGATGCGCACATACATACATACATACATACATACATACATACATACATACATACATACATACATACGCCAAACATTCTGCTTTATATAATAGATTTCATTTTCATGCTGGAACATAACAAAAACATTTTATCAGTTAAGAATGTTTCGGATTTTGTTTTAAAATAGAAATCGACCTACATTACTTTAATTTTCTTTGAAAATTCTTTTTTAATTTTTTCGAATTTTGTATGAAAAATCTACTAAAGCCAATAACTGTTCGAAATCCCTCTTCTAATAAGTAAACATCGGGAAATCGTACCGGTCTGTCCAATTGTGGAGTTCCGCAACGTGATGTCCAGGAATATTGTTGATTAGCCCATCTTTGGGTGTTGGACATAAAAACATCAGATCAATAGTAGTTCAGGCTGATCTGTCAGCTGGTAAACGATCCAACAAAATCATTAACTATAAATAATTTTGGATCTTCGACCTTTAATGAACATGAAAAAACTAATTTTGTTTTTTTACTACTCACTAATGCTCCTATATCTGCGACAAGATTGTATACACAAGCCTCCCCCACAGTTTCAGAATGACTGAGTACTGACTGACTGGATGGTGTGCATCCATAAAAACTTCTGTGTGTGTATGTGTCACAGAACTGTTGGACTTTAATAGTAAATAAAGACATTGACCTTCAAATCTTTCGTGTGAGATGTAAGCCCATGTGGGTTGTATGCGGACTTTCATGCGTCTAGAGCAGGAAAAAGGACAAGCAAATGAAAGCAAGAACTATGAACAATTTCTGAAGTTTTTACATTTGTTGTTGTGATACCATAATTTTTTTAAATTTTTTTTTGTGCAATGTATCTTTTGGAAAATAAAGAAGGGAGGGGGAATTCCTAAAAAGGGTTTTAAAAAATCATTTTAACTCTATTTATGTAAAATCGCCCTTCTGTCTTACACTACATTTATATTTCTAGCTAAAACGTTACAAAATCTAATTATCGATAGTATTATACAATGAATTTATAAGGAAAACAACTTCCTAACACCAAAGTATGGTATGAAAATCTTTCCAAAAGGCTATGGTACATCTAATTCTCATACGAGACCATCACGAAAATTTAATTAACAGTATTAGATTTATCTGGAATTTTCTTTTTCTCTCACTATATTATTGTAAACTTGTCCCCTCCACCCCGACTGACACTTTTTCCACGTGAGAACTTTTGAGTTTTGTTTTATGCTTGAAGGCGAAACTGACCTGAGCTAAAGGGGTTGATGTGTGAAGTAACTGGAGTTATGATCGCTGATTTTTCGACGGAGGATTGTTTTTCTTGAATCGGTTTTTGTCAAATTATTT
Organism: Biomphalaria sudanica; assembly: GCA_036873155.1. Lineage (NCBI taxonomy): Eukaryota > Metazoa > Mollusca > Gastropoda > Planorbidae > Biomphalaria > Biomphalaria sudanica. Next base: position 186,797 of record JAZGLO010005707.1, on the reverse strand, counting down.
CTTTTACTTGGAGTATTGACTGTTTATAGTGGATTGTGCTTCTGCAATCAGAACGATATCGGCGACCTGACAATCGGTGAGTTAACTTTCTTTAGTCTACTCCAAAGTCGTAACAATATATATAAATATCCGGAAAAATCTATTATAGATACTTACAACTATTGCAATGTTTCGGAAGGGAAATTAAAGATAAATCAGATTTTCACTAGCTTTTAGACTTTCTTTTTCGATATCAACATGACTGACAGACAGAATGACAGACAAAAACGCACAAAAATGCGACTTTATTCCACACACACAAATATATATATATATATGAATATCATGGGCGTAGCCAGGGGGGGGGCTTTTTGGGATTCACCCCCCCCCCCCGAAATGACATCCTCCCCCCTGTGAGGGGGGGGGGGGGAAAGGAATTCAGTGACTGATTTTTTGCTTTCATTTTGTTTATTTTAGGTGAGATTTCAATACTAAATCATCACTTACCACAGCACAGCCAAGGGGGTTTTGAATTTTAAAAAACCCTACCAAGGGGTTTTAAGTTTAAAACCCCCTACCAGGGGGTTTTGAGATAGAAATCCCTCTACAGGGGTTTTGAGTTTAAAACCCCCCTACCAGGGGTTTTACAGTTAAATCCCCCTCTTCTATAAACAAAAACTAAAAAAAAATGCAAACGACAATACCCAAATTCCAAGAAAAAAGCTAAGAAGGATTTTGACTTTAAAACCCCCTCCAAAAATTACGTTAACCCCCTGTCAATATAAAAAAAAAGCAAATTACACACTCAAAATTCTATGAGCGTAGCAAAAGGGGTTTTGAGTTTAACCTCCCCCCTCCAGTTGGGGTTTGAAGCTAAAAAGTACCTCTTCAATATAAAAAAAGCAAATTACACACTATAAAATCTATGAGCGTAGCTAAAGGGGTTTTGAATTTAAAACTCCCTACCAGCGGGGTTTGAAGCTGAAAAATACCTCTTCAATACAAAACAAAAAAGCAAACTACGCACTCAAAATTCTATAAGCGTAGCCAAAAGGTTTTGAGTTTAACCTCCCCCCCCCCTCCATTTGGGGTTTGAAGCTAAAAAGGACCTCTTCAATATAAAAAAAAAAGGCATATCACACAATATAAAATCTATGAGCGTAGCAAAAGGGATTTTGAATTTAAAACTCCCTACCAGCGGTGTTAGAAGCTGAAAAATACCTCTTCAATATTAAAAAAAAAAAAGCAAATTACGCACTCAAAATGCTATGAGCGTAGCCAAAGGGGTTTTGAGTTTAAATCCCCCTTCAGAGGGTTTTGATGCTTAAAAATACCTCTTTAATATAAAACAAGGTTACAAAAGACAGTTTGTGTGGAAACACAAACTCATAATCGGCCCCCGAAGTGGTCCACCAAGGCAGGCTTCAATATTTTCAGAAAGAACATTCAAATGAAATCATATCAAAGACAAATGAGAGATAAGAATGGAGAAAGGATAACAGATCTTGTGTAGTGCCACAACGGTCCCGCAGATCAAAGGATAGGTGAAAGTGAATATAAAGTTAGATGTGAACCTGGCCTAACTAGTTCCCCTTTTAGACCTATCAGAAATCTTTAATCCTTTGATGCAATGGACCATCAATGCCAAAATATTTTAATTTTTTAAGCAAACTATGGTGGTGAACTTTATCAAAAGCTTTGGAAAAATCTAGTAAGATAGCATCTATTTGCTCACTGTTATCTCAACCTTTAAAAAATCATCATTTAGTCCTATTAGTTGTGTTTCACATGATCTATATTTCCTAAAGCCATGTTGGTATGGAGTAAGGACATTATGTTTGTCTAAGTGGTTTATGATGTTACTACATATTATGTGTTCTAGGATTTCACATGTGATACTGGTAAGTGATACTGGTCTGTAGTTTTCTGGGTCTGATTTTTCTCCTTTTTTAAATAGAGGGGTGACATTAGCTTCTTTCCAGTCTCTTGGTACTCTGCCCTGGTTAAGAGATGCCTGAAAAAGTATTTTGAACACTGATGCTATCTCATTGCTTAGTTCTTTGAGAAGCATTGAAGATTAGTCCATACATAATACTATGGGCTAATGAACTTTTGACCCAGAGATCTCAGAGGGTTAGGGTAAACAATGTTATATCAAATGCACGCATAGTTAACACAGGGGCGCCCCAGGGGGCTGTGACATCGCCATTGTGGTTCGTTTTGTACACCAATGCTTTTCAATCCGATAGTCCGTTTTGCTCATTCACTAAATTCGCTGATGATGCGGCTCTTCTTGCCCTGCTATCAGAGAGCTCAGACGTAAATGAGTATTTCAGAGAAAAAGAACACATTGAAAAAAACTGTAAAGATATATTTTTATTATTAAATGTAAAAAAGACCAAAGAAATGATAATCGATTTTCGAAGAGAAAAGAAGGAAAATGATATTGTTTCTGTAGCTGGAGAGACTACTGAAATAGTGCAAACCTTTAAATATCTTGGTACTATCCTAGACAATAAACTAAATTTTACTGCAAATACTGATTATATCAGCAAAAAGGGCAGCAAAGATTACGATTACTAAGAAAACTGTCCTCGTTTAATGTTAGCGAAAAGGCCTTGGCTATGTTTTATCACGCTCACATCTGCAATATTTTAAAATTCAATATCACTGCCTGGTATGGCAATCTGAGCTTTAAAAATAAAAATAAACTTTATAGAATCCTAAATACTGCTGCCTTCGTCGAAAAAAAAAAGTCATGTTGAGGCCTTTCTCTTGCAAGCTTGGGGGTCTGTGGGAGCGCTGTAAGCTTTTTTTTTTTTTTTCACTGGAGAAATACATTCTCCTGACATCTACAGCTCATTATTCATCAGTGGAGTTCGGGACGAAGCCCCGACGCCACAAGCGTTTTCTTGCATTCTTCACTGCAGAAACGCATTCTCTAACATCTACTGCTCATTATTCATCAGTGGGGTTTCGGGGCCAAGCCCCGACGCCAAAAGCGTTTTCTTGCATTCTTCACTGAAGAAACGGATTCTCCTGACCTAAAGTTAGAAAAATATTCTAATATGAATTTATAGGCCCTTAATACATTGCAAATAAGACAGATTTGTTCCTTGAAAAGATAAGATACCCCAGATTAAGGCTTTGGGAATCGCCGCCAAAAAAAAAAAAAATCAATAAATAGTATTCAATAAAATTCAAGCATAAATTGTGAGTTATAGTCCCAAATTTATTGAACTAGAAAAATATCAGATTGAGGAAAGGTAGGAAAAAGGCGACTAGGAAAATGTTATTTGGGTTTAAAACTCATCTAAATCGTGACTCTTATACGGAACAATTTCGTTTGAATTCTAACTTTTGCAAAGCAAAGTCTTTCTTAAAATAATTGTGATAAATTCATGAAATTACATAAACTGTCTGGAAAGGTGAGGGTTGGTAGAATGAAAACGATTAATCCTCGCTCTTTTTTACAATTTTTGCTAATGATTGCATTTAGCATTAAAGAATAGGGGAGGGGCGACTCGATATAAGAATTTAATTTATAGCATATGTGAGCAGGTCAGGATGCGCTGAGTGGAGACATTTTCTCTGCTGAACATTAAATTTTATACAGTAGGCAGATGTTAGCGCTACTGTGTGGGTTTTATCTGTGACACCTCAGTCTACGACGAAGGGGCTAGAGTCACCTAAGTAACCAGACATACTAACCTAAACTAAATGAAAGCACAGACGAAACTTTACTTAAAATTAAATAATACAAAATGAAACATTTATTTACATATACAAAAAAAATAAATCAATAATAAAATATAATATATATACACTAACCACTACACTAATACTAACCCCCCTGCTACTAAACCTAGCTACTACACTACACCTAGATCTACACAAACACTAAAACAAGAGAAGAACACCTTAGTACCTTACTATTCACTAAGAACACACTATAGTTACAGTATAAGCCACTAAGCCGTGACTAAGCCGACTAAGGCAACACTACAGAAACAAAATAACACTAGTCAGTACTAGATTCCCTAGATCTACATCAGCAATAACAATAACAGTAATAAATGCAGCAGAGGTTATTATACTTAGCAACAGAGTAATAGCAGCTTAAAGCAGCAATAACACAGCAGTTATATTCAGCAGCTATATTCAGCAGCATGTATTTCAGCAGTAATAATAGCCTGCAATACATAAATGCAAAGCTATAAATACAAAATCATATATCCTATTAGATCTAGAGCATGAATAACATATTCATATCAGGCTAAGCTTGGCGCCGCCATTTTTAATACAGCATGTCGGGAACAACTGCCAACTAGAAAATAAAACTAAATTAAAATATATCTAGCATATTTACATACAGTGTGACATAGATACAGTAAAAGAAAATATAAAATATTTCTACACTTACAGGCCGTTCCAGGTACAGAAATATAGAAATGATTAAATACGTATATGCCAGATCATTAAGATCATCAACTGTGTTACGAATCTCATTATCCAGGTTCTCTGCAAACTGCACCATACACCACCAACTTAAAGAACTTGACAACTCATGGCTCCAAAGTAACGAATCACTTTAATAGTTAAATAAATAACCGCCAATAATGTACAATTGCAACACGTACATTGTACGAATATCCCTCCGATAACACCGTATCGCCGTATCAACTCTTGCACTGGCCTCTCTGTCTCGTTCCGGGCTCGTCACGGTTGACCGCTCGTCTAGCGCTGGCCTGGGGCGATTGGCGTCGGCTGACTACACTCACACCACTACCCCCATCTGTGCCACTACCAGGTTTATAACAATAGGTTGAATAACCGTGACGAGTTACGACGGTCAGCCGAGACGAGTGTCAACACGACGGTTCGAGAAGGATCGACGTCGTGAACAGAGCTGAAGAGCGTCACGAGAGTTGTAGTCATCTGACCACCTAGAAACGTCGTGCGGCGTTCTGTCCGGTTCTAGAAGGCCATTAGGAACCCTATATAAAGAGCGTAGTTTCGCAGTCAAGACGGTTCACGAGAGAAGGTCCACGACAGAGGTTCACGACAGGGGCTCAGAACACGGTCGACTACAGCAAAGTTTAACGGTGTGGTTCTGTACGGAGCATTACGACGGTTCAGTGCAGAGTAATATCAAATATCAAGTACAGTTGAGACGACTGGCGCCCTGATCTTGGTCTGCGATCGAGTCCGACACAACGAGCCTAGTGTGTGATGTCAGTCCTGAACTGTTGAACCCATGCAAGCCCTCTTCTTGACAGCCAAGGCAAGTTGGCGCCTAAGCTGGTCTTTGAAGCGTTTCCGAGGTGCGCCTCTTTTACATCGACCAGCTTTAAGCTCACCAAAAAAGACTGCCTTTGGCATACGTTCGTCCTCCATACGGGATACATGCCCTTCCCAGCGTAACTGTCGGACCATAAGAAGTCCCTCTATACTGTCCATACCGGTATTCGCAAGGACATCGCTGTTTGTAGTGCGGTCTTGCCACCGTATGTCCATGATGGAGCGCAAGTACCATTGGTGAAAGCGTTTAAGTAGTCTTAGTTATTTTCTGTATAGTATCCATGTCTCAGATCCATATAAAAGGGTTGAGAGAACCACCGCCTGGTAGACATTTATTTTTGTAGGCAGACGAAGCGATTTATTCCTCCAAACTCTCGCCTGAAGGCTTCCAAATGCGCCTCTGGCCCTTGCCAGACGGCTATCAACTTCCCTTGAAAGTGAGGCGTCATTTGATACTATACTACTCAAACATGTGAAGTGGTCTACCACCTTAAGGGGCTGTCCGTTTACGGAGATCCTTGGGGCTGAGTAGGTTTTATTGGGTGACTTCTGGAATATGACTTTTGTTTTCCCGAGGTTTATAGATAAACCGAAAGTGGCTGCAGCGCATCCAAATTCGTTGACCGCGTTCTGAAGATCATGTTCATTGGAATTTAGCAGGGCGCAATCATCGGCATAGAGAAGCTCCGTTATGACCATATCAATATATACAGTGGCGTAGCTAGGGTTGGAGAGGAGGGGGAGAATTTGAAGATCCCCCGGCCCCCCTTGCCCAAATGAATGTCCGAAATTAATTTTTAAATAAATTAAATGTTACATCACTGTTATGTAATCTTGCTTTTCACGTTGTTATACAAGTTAGTGACCCTGTTGCATGTATTTCACACAGATTATTAACACTTTCTGAGCCGGGTTACCCTCAATTTCAAGGAGTAGCGCTGACTAGTGCCTGTTACTCTCAGGAAGTAGTAGTTTAGGGTAGTTTATTTCATCATCCTTATCATTTAAGAAGAAACCTGATAAGAGCAACAGAAAACAAAAGAGAACTTGAAAGTGTCGAAGATGATTCACACAAAGATACAGAAGTCGAAGAAGTAAAAATGTCTCTTTATGAGAGAAGTAGTGCTGAAGAGACTTCATGGGAATACATTTTACCATAGTCAGATAAAACATCTGAAGTAAGTGATGATAATTTTAACTCAAGCGATGGTCTTCCAAAATCACTTTTCCAGAAGTGGAAGAAGCTGCAATTAAGAACAAAGACTTCGGATATATCCAGCATGAAATTTTATCTCAGGAACTGCGAGTAAAGATTGTGTTAAAGGGTAACTTTTTTTTCAAAACAAAGATGTATTTTTTTCCAGTAGAGTTTACCCAAAAGAAATCACGAAGTTGGACATCATCATGGTTCACTAAAAAGCTTCCAACAGGAGAAATAAAAAATCTTGGCTCCTCTTATCTCCACACTTTGGATGTCTGTTTTATTTTGCTTGTGTACTGTTTTCTGAGGCATCAGAAAAGACATCCAGTGCATTGAGAAAACCTGAATTTGGTTTCACCAAATGGAAGAAACCTGAGAGACTGAAAGAACATGAAGAAGGAGTCCACCACAGATGAATTTAAAAGAAGAAAAGATTAAGGCAGAACCAGATGAACAGTCACATGTGTTTCATGCGCAAATTTTGAAAAATCAGCAGTATTGGAGAGATGTTCTGAACCGTGTAGCAGCAGCTATTAAGTACTTAGCAAAAACAAACTCAAGCTTACCTGGTCAATACGAAAAACTGAATTTACCCAATCTTGGGAACTTCCTAGCATATTTGAAATTTCTTGCAGAATTTGATGAAATTACGAAACACTACTTACATAGGATCGAAGATTATTTGTCACCAGAAATTTAAAATGAGTTTATTATCTTGATGGACAATAAAGTTAGGGAATCAATTGTTGGGAAAGTCAAGCAAGTTTGTTACTTTTCTTTGATGTTTCTCATCAAAAACAGGTATTCCTAATAGTTCGTTACTTGGGTGTTGATAATTTTGAAATAAAATAGTCATTCATATGTTGCTTTGAAATTTTGAAACCTGATGAACAACATTGTGAAGAATTGGTTCTGAAAACTCTTAAAAACACGAACTTTGATCTGTGCAGAGATCAAACCTATATTGACGCAGCCACAATGAGTGGCCGTCTGTTTCGCCTGCAGAAACGTCTCTTAGACATAAATCCAAAGGCAACATTTCTGAACTGTAATAATCACTCTATCAACCTGGCAGGTCTTCATTCTGCTGAGATCATGCAATTGTCACCTTTTTTTTTGGAACTGTACATTAATTGTTCAACTTTTTGCGAATTCACCCCAGAGATGAGCCAAACTGAAAGAAGCCGGAGCCTGGAGTTTAAAAGAGGAGTAATACAAGGTGGGCCGCTAGAGAAGAAGCTACGTCGGCAGTTTCCCTGCATCTCAACAAAATCATCAAGCTGTTGGAGAAACTTTCTGAATCAATAACTGAAAGAATGGACGCAAGAAGCAGTGCACAGAATCTTCTTCATAGAGTGAAATATTATAAATTTTTTGCTTATCTGGAATTCTGTCAAATCTTCTGCGCCAAATTAATAACGTTCAGAAGAAACTACAAAAGTCCGGACTGCACATACGTGAAGCTGATGAAGAAAATTAAAACCCTTTCATACTTTCTGCAAAATGATGAAAAACTGACGAAACTGATCACTTAATCCATCGAAAAAGCAAAAGAAGGTAGTTAATGCTATGGATTTCCTGTAATCAAACTAACCAGAAGAAATAAAAGACTTGATGGGGAAATGAGTTCTAATGTAGGAATGCCAATTGAACTGCAATTTAAACGTGTTGCTACAGAAGTGCTGGATAGACTTCACATGGAGATGAAGGACAGATTCCATAGGCTGGAAAACCGGACACCTTTGGGTTTATTCTTGAACCAAGACACCTCTTGGAGTCTATGGATGATTACACGCTGATGAAAAAGTGTTACTTTTCTTGATTGATAAAATGCCGGCAAATCGCTTGTTAAATGTCATTGATACACGAGCAATTTTCATTAACAAATCATTGCCACAATCACCAATCGACATATTGAGGTAGCTGGCATCATATGGTAATGATGTGTGCTCAAACCTTGCAAAACTGCTAACTCAGGCCACTTCCATTGTGTCACGTGAGAGATCATTCTCAAAGCTCAAGTTAACCAAAAACTATCTCAGGAGCACAATGACGCAAAAGAGGCTTGGCATGGCTTTAACGTCAGTGGAGTCACAAATACTAGATAGTATCGATGTGGATGCCTTTGCTGCACAGAAAGCACGACGTGAAGCGATATGAATTGTCACTTGTGCATTATTTCACTAATAAACAATGGTATTGTTCATTATAAGATTCTTAATGATTATTATCTTGTTAATTTTACAGATATTCTGAAACAGTTAGAATGTAGGCTTATATATTTATTAAGTACATTGTCTAATGTCATGATGTCGAATGTCAAAATGCAAGGGGCCCCCAAATCCTGTATATATATATATATATATATATATATATATATATATATAAATATATATATATATATTGTTATAAACCTGATAGTGGCAGAGATGGGGGAAGTGGTATGTAGTCAGCCGACGCAAATCGCCCCAGGCTAGCGCTAGACGAGCGGTCAACTGTGACGAGTTACGACGGTCAGCCGAGACGAGTGTCATTCTGAAGGTTCGCGAAGGATCGGCGACGTGAACAGAGCTCAGGAGCGACACTAGGGATGTAGTCATGTGACCACCCAGAATGGTCAAGCGACGTTTTGTCCGATTCTAGATAGCCAGTAGGGACCCTATATAAAGAGCGGAGATGTCGCAGTCAAGACGGTCCAGAAAGGAGGTTTAGAGCCCGGTTTGACTACAGTCCGGTCGATTACAGCACAGTTCAGTGTGGTTCAGCGATGTGGTTCTTCTGTACGGAGCATTACGACGGTTCAGTGCAGAATAATATCAAGTACAGTTGAGGTGAACGGCGTCTTGATCTTTGTCTGTGATCGAGTCCGACACAACGAGCCCAGTGTGTGAAATCAGTCCTGTTTTGTTGAACCTAGTGCAAGCCCGGAACGAGACGGAGAGGAGAGTGCAAGAGTTGATACGGCGGTACGGTGTTATTGGAGAGATATTTGTACAGTGTACGTTTTGCCAATTGTACAGTATTGGCTGTAATTTATTGGACATTAAACTGTTACGTTACTTTGGAGCCCCGAATTGTCAAGTTCTTTAAGTTGGTAATGTATGGTGCAGTTTGCAGAGAGCCTGGATAGTGAGATTCGTAACAATATATTGTTACGAATCTCACTATCCAGGCTCTCTGCAAACTGCACCATACACCACCAACTTAAAGAACTTGACAACTCAGGGCTCCAAAGTAACGTAACACTTTAATAGTTGAATAAATAACAGCCAATACTGTACAATTGGCAACACGTACAACTGTAAAAAATCTCTCCGATAACACCGTACCGCTGTATCAACTCTTGCACTGGTCTCTTCGTCTCGTTCCGGGCTTGCACTGGGTTCAACAGTTCAGGACTGACTTCACACACTGGGCTCGTAGATATATATATATATATATATAGATAGATAGATATAAATAGATATAGATATATATAGATATATGAGAATGAGAGAGAGAGAGAGATTGATTGATTGATTGATTTTACTACATAATAAGGATTTAATATCTCAAAATTATGAATTATTCCTATTTAATTTTAATATTCCTGGATATAATATCACATTGTTAATACCTTAGATGAACTCTGCTAGAGAACATAGCAGAAAGGACTAGTTTTTCCTAGTGTTTTTGAAGAAACAGGACCGTCTGGCGTATCCCTCATAGCCCCCATACAAGTCCTGTCACGATCCAGACACATCCCCTTTGGTTCTCTGAGCTGGGGACATTCGTACAAAATATGCGACACTGTTTCGACGCTCTCTCCACAATGAGGGAGCCATAGTTCGGACGGGACCGGGCAAAGTATGCCTCAACAGGACAGTGTTCCGTCTACGATGCGCAATGATTGCCTGGTCTGACCTACTCAACCTTCACCACGGATCATCGCGATCAGGGTGATGCATATGCTGCAAGACACCACGAGCCCTATCGGATTCCTCCCAAGATTTTAACCCATCGCATGAATGAGAATTGGATTTCTACCGTTGCATGTAGAAACATACTCTGTGCTTCGAGATACATAGCTGCCCACGCACCGTCTCTTGCGAGGATATCTGCTGCTTCATTTTCTCCCCACAGGCGTCCACTGCATAAAAACGACAGCACCAATAAATCGTCAGATGGTATCTGCGGCACTGACTGCCTCTTCTATTCCAGGTGACCCTCCCCCGCCGCCATCAATGGCTAAGAGACTGGAGCGAGAATCCTTCATCAGTATGACAGTAATCGCGTTGCTCTCTTTGTTGGACATTCGGACTCGCATGCCCTAGTTATCCCTGTAAATTCAGAGTCCATGGAGCATGCGGCGAAAGCTTGTCTGGTTTAGTCCTTTCCTGGTAGACTATTAGGGCCCCATACCCGGATCCATTGGAGTTTCTCAACACCTACCCATCGGAGTAGCAGAAGATGTCATCTGATGGGTAGGATTTTAAAGTAATTGATGCCATCTTTTTGAAAAAGGCTGGAGTTAAATGGCTCTTGGTGGCTCCACGCTGACCTGTAAGCGTCAGGTTTATTTGTAGGAGGTCGTGTACTAATTCGTTTAATAAGTGAAGAGCCCAGCTTTTTGACCAATTGGCCGCAATATGTTAAAATGACCGCATTTTAGTGCGATTCTTTTCTCTCCACTGCCTAACCAATATGGATCTTGGTAATCGTAAGTTGACACTTTTCTAGTGTTCTCCATAAATGTAAGAGTGCCACGTCCTTCTGCGGCGTTTGTTGTGCTCGTCATAAAGGTGACGCAAATAAACCTTAGGGTCTGAGCAGACACCAGTTGGAGTGATTTCAAGGCCGTCTTGCTTGTATACTTGGATATATATATATTTACGATCTGCGATAAGACGGCTCCTAGTTACAGTGCACGTAGCAAGTCATCTCTGGCACCCCACTTTTTGATGGCTAGCTTTCTGAGTAACTCAAATACAAGATACGTAGTTAATAATTTTCTAGAAAACCGGTCCACCTCTGTATTTTATAACTATGTAACTTTTTCTCGTGCGAAACCAAAAAGGGTTAAAGACTACTTTCGACAATAATATAACTTTCAAGCAAAACATATATCTTAGTCTTATTGGTTCTTAAGAGAATAGTGACGACTTCTCTAAAACATTTGTCACACTCTTTTGTCATTTTAACTGGTTTTGGCTATATACTGTACTCATTGCACAATCCAATACATGTTCTAACCTGTTTCTTAGTCTTTGGCATCTATCTAGATAGGAGACAGAAACCCACAATAATTTAAAACAAATAGTGTTGCAACGGGCGCAAGTCATGTTAAACACCAACTGTAATTACTACCATAGTCAGGCTTACACAACACCTACATTACACACTCCTTTAGGTAAATACTACCATGGTCAAGCTTAGAATAGACAACATTTACATTGCGAAATTAATTTCTCCATTGTTCTATTCAAGTGTCATGTCTATCAATCTTGTCGACTTTTTCGATAGCACTAGGAGATCTGAGCTCCTTTCATCTTGCGAGGCAGTCAGAGTTCTCCCTCCTCTTTGTCTAGGTCTTGAGCGCACGTCACGCGTGACCTCTGTTCAGGTGGTCTTAATACCGTATTGGCAAAGAAGTGGGAGCGCTAATCTTGAAAAAATTGTCAGTAGTCCATCTTGTCTATCACGTGACATCACATGGTTTCCGGTCCAATACCTATTTCCGCCCTATGAACATATAAGCCTTAATTGTTTCCAGTTGGGAGCAGGCACTCCATTTTCTTGAAAGCGTTGCCCAGCGTTCATTCCTAGATTCTATTCGTTGCGCGCCTTCTCATTCTATTCACTTTGACTTGTAAGAATTACGTTCATTTCAGCCCAAATACTTTTTTCTTAATCCCTTTTCCCAACCTTTTCTCAATCTTACATATTTCAACAAATAACTTTGGGCCAATAACTCATATATTACATATCCTTAAACTGTATAAAATAGACGAAAATAAAAGTAAAGGCCAATTTTTTGTCTCTCGTTTTTGTATTTTTTATTTTTTGCACCACTTTTAGCTCTGTAACTAAACAAAGTTTAATCCTCATAGAGTTGTATAGAACAAGATTAATTTCTTATAATGAAGGTCTTTTTTTTTTAAATTATTTTTCGAACACAATTTTATTTTTGGTGTTGCACTTCAATGTCCCTCATTTGACTGACGAGACTTGAAGGAATCTTTTTTTTTTTCCTATGGAAAAAATGGGTTACTTAGGCCTTTATTTAAATATTTATCAAATAAAAATTAAAAAGCAATATCCAAAAAGTTCTTATAAATTAGTAATATTAAGTTGTACCCTTCAGACTAATTCTACCCGTTTTGCGCTCGTTAAAGGGCGTTTTAGAGCGTTAAATCATCTTCATATTGACCATTGTTTCGCTTAACATGAAAATGATATGCCAAATATTTATGCCACATTTCTTAATTTCACCACTTGCAAGTTGAACTGCCTATTTAATAGGATGGATAGCGAACTGTAGACGTCAAGACATCTAAGAAAGAGAACGCACCACCCCGAATCCCGCTTAAAGCGCTCCCCCAGACCATTTAGCTGTCGAATAGGATAGGAAGGTCACAAACGTATTTTTTTTTCCGACGAAGGTTAAGAAAAAGTGCTCTAAATTCATATAGTCATAGTTTTCTTTTCTTGATATTTTTTAGCGGCCCCCGAAAGGCGAATAGACGCTTTTAGTTTTGTGTGGTCTTTCTGTGCGTCCGTCTGTCCCGTTTAGCTCCCAGAAACTAGAAGAGAAAATGAAAATTGGACATCATGATATTTTAGATCATTCAAAGTTATGATGCAAAGGCTACTTTTTCTTTTCCGAAAGTGAACCATTTAATTTTTAGAATTATCTATGCAAGCAGATTAAAAAAAACACGAAAATAATAACGTATTAAATTTTCGTATTTTTTATTAGTAATAGACGAGTCTGTCAATCAGGGTCCTTGTGATTAAAAAGGGGATATAATGGGTTTTTTAATGAACATAATGTAAGCACATGGCTCTTTATTTCTATACATGTATTTCTAATTCACCCCTCTCCGTGAAATGTAGTAGCCCTTAAGTGGTCCATATCCTTGTTTTGTTGTTCTCATGAAACAGCGTCTTCCTCACTCATATTTGTCCACCTGTTGGTATGTTGTTTTTTTTTAATCTTCCGATGGATTGACCTGTAGTATCATCTTCCCCTTCCTACCCGCCATTAATGCACTGCTTGTTGTTACCTTTTCTAGCCTCTACATAATGACTCTACGACTAGCATTATAACACCATCTCAAACATAGTTTAGGAAGCTGAATTTCGGAAGATCTTTAAAGTAAAACACTTTTGCTTTGTAGTTCGAAAATGCACGCCCTTTTCATAACATAGCTAAACCCGCTTACACACACACACACACACATATATATATATATATATATGTGCTTTTTTTGCACTTAGTGATGGATTACCTAACTTTTAACTACTAATAAATTAATAATATTCGTCAAAATACAAGAAAAGTTATATGTTTTCCCCACATTGAAAAAGATGCCGGTACGCCTAATGGTGTGTACCGTCACAAAAAAGCACTATATATATACATATATATATATATATATATATATGTGTATGTGTGTGTGAGTGTGTTACGGTTTGCGGTATTTTTCAGTGCACGACCAAATGTTTGGAACTCACTCCCCATCGATGTCAGACAGAAATCACGCTACATTACATTGAAGAAGAACATTAATACCTATCAAAACTTTTTTTATTTTTTAGAATTTATTTATTACAGATTTTCAAGGTAACAAGTTTGATATAATATGCAGACAAGTCTTAATAGAAGATAAATCCAGGTGTGCGAATTAAAACAATAAAATAGGACATTTAGTACTACTAATTGTTTCATGGTAAAGAGGAACTTCGATAGAATGTTTCAAGCAATGTGTCTTAAATTCCTTAAAGGTAACCACAGCTGTAAACTTCCGCTGAATCTGTGGACTGTTATCACATTCTGCTATTTTCCGAAATCCAGATTTCACATTTAAAGATGGCTCATAAGTGAACTTGATCTGTGCTTTTTGTTTTCTTCTCCTTTGTTTAGTCCGAAGAGTTGCTTTGATGAAATAATTAACGAGGTAAAGGTCCGTGGCAAAGAATTGTTTCGCTTTCCCCACGGTGCTTCTATTATCTTTAGGTAAACAGAGTGGCTCCAACTCGCTCAACGATATTACCTGTATCGATACCAAGGCGGCACTGGGTTGAACTCCGGAGATAGCTACTAAAAAGCGGTAAAAAGACAAAATGACGGGCGCCACAGTACAGCCCGTGGGTCTTTACATTTTTACATTCTTTTAAACCTACCAGGTGCACTAGCGCCCGCTTAATAGTCAACAAGGAGCCAATTGTCGGAGTACAGACACAGTTGATAATATCAGAAACTGCAAATAAACGAAGTCAACAGCCTAGCGGAGAGCTAACAGGACAGGTGGTTGAAGGAAAGGCAGATCTGGCGGCGGCGTACTACACCTGAAGTCAGCGGGTGAGAGGGGGATCAATAGAAGAGAGACAGTGAGAGAGTGGGTGCGGAGAGGAGCTCTACTTACAGTCAAACCATGCACGCTTACATACACACACACAAAGAAAATATAGGAGATTTGGGTTTTATTTTTGTTTGAAATATGGAGAGGTTTACGTCTGTCTGTGTGGCAGCCTGCCCGTACTCTGTCTCATCGTCTGCCGGATAGTCTGTTCCCCATTAACTAGACTTTACATTACTGTCTATCAAACCCGACACATTTCTAATGCGTCGTCTGTTACAGAATAATTCTTTTTTTTAATACCTCACCAACATCTTCTTTCGTATAATAAATATAATTTTCAAAACAAATTTATAAATACCTTTGTTTATCATCCTTTCCATTATATGGATAAACTATGTATTCTTAAATAATACTATTTCCTATCTTTATAAATGTTCCTAGCTTACGAAAGGTGAAACCACTGACCTATATATATTATATCTAGACTGGAAAACGGAAACGAATTCTTATCCGTGATTGATCAACTCACAGACCTATATATATATATATAGATTGTTATGTATTAATCACAGAACTATATAGTCACGCAAATTCATATAATAAAGCCATTTCCTGCTAGTTTTCATTAAGATAATGATTCAAAATCCTAGACCTAGATCGATATAATTCACGTCTATTGATTTTAGTCCTCTTATGTACATTTAAATAGATTTATTTTTTATGCATCTAAAAATTAGAAAATAATAATTATGAAACGAGAGTGCTCTTATTTTCGATGTTTAATTATTAGATGTTGATCTAAACATTAAATTATATGTTACATAGATTAGGGTGGGAAAAGCGCAAATTCATGAAATAAAACCATTTCCTGCTGGTTTTCATTAAGATAATGTTTCGAAATCCTAGATCGAAATAATTCAGGTCTATTGATTTTAGTCATCATATTTAGTATCTGTAATTTACTAGACACAATTTAAGCTGCATAGTTTATTCTAACAAATAATTAAAAAAAAAAAACAGAGAAGCATAATACATGCATTTAAAATAAACCTTCTAAGAAGTGTAATAGTGTCCATTAGTTTGGATCAGTTATGAAATTAAATTTGTTATAGATCTAAATCAACAACAATAAATCTATGCGATTAGATATATTTTTACCAATAATTTTTGTTTAGCGCAATTTCATGCTTTTAGATTTCTCAATGTGATGTAATCCTATCACTTATCTGGAACAGTTGAGAAAATGAGGGTTGGGGGAAAAACGAAAGGGAGACCTGGGAGGATTTTCTCTTTTTAAAAATTGTTTTTACAAACTTACTTTAAAGTGGCGACCTATAAAGAGGACTAATTCAGCTTATTCAGACAAGTAAAATTTTTCTTTCCATAGTTCAAGATACCCAAAATAATTAATAGTTAATTAACTTATTGGTTATTTCTTTTTAAATTGATTCTTGTGTTGTCAGGTGAAAGAAATAATTGTACAAAATTTCAGATTGATCGAAATTGGGTGTCGGAGAAATAACTTTAACTAACTTTTTACTAGACAGATAGACAGAGTTAGTTAATATAAGCTTGTTCCAATTTTTTTATAATTGCTGATAAACTAACCATAAAGAAAATTGAAACTACAACTTCATCCGGTAGAAAATATTGCTTATTAATTATTCATATTTACCCACACTCTTTCATTTGTCGCTTTTTACAAGTGCAATTGAAGATTTCTCCTTTACCTATCTCTTCCACTATCGAACTGTTGAAGCAGATAATCTGTCGACCGTCTCTTTCCATTCCTCCCTTGACAAGAATATCTTTAAATGACATCATCTTCTTATTTGAAGTAACGTCTGTATTATATAAGATACTAGACATATATTACCCGCGGCCCGCGGGTCTTAATTGCGTATCACTGTCGATATATCAAATAAGCAAATTCACGACAGTTACTGGGTGTTTTGTAATCAATTAAACGAAACAATAATGTTATAAGTAAAGCGAATGCGTGAATGTAAAAATAGTATGAATGAAGCTATCAAAATAGCTAATCGACCTAGCTCCATTTTTTCAAACAAAAAAATTTGCTTGTAGGCCTACATCTTATCTTATCTTATATGATACAGACGTTACTTCAAAAAAGAAGATGATTACGTCCTACGCGTCATGCATTTAGGCCATGCATATTAACCAATGACCTAAACTCCGCCAAGTCACTGGTTTTCCTGGCTAGCTCAGGCAACCAATTCCATGCTCTAATAGCTCTAGGGAAGAAGGAGCTTTTGTACAAATTTGTCCTAGCATATGGAACGAGAAATGTGCCTTTATCTTTGTGTCTTTCTGAGTATTTTATAAAATTTTGTTTTTGTATTTGAAGATTATGGTTCAGTGTTTTATGTATAATTGCTACTTTACTTTGAAGTAGAACTTTGGAGGCTTTCTAAATTTAGTGATTTAACTAAAGGTGTTACTCTAGTCAAGTGTGAATATTCGTTTGTTATGAATCTCACTGCTCTATTTTGTGTTTGTTCCAGTTTCTTAATGTTTTCTTGAGTTGAGGGGTCCCAAACAGAGGATGCATATTCTATTATTGGCCTAACAAATGTTAAATAACATTTTAGTTTTATGTTCTTATTTGATTTATAGAAATTTCTTCTAATAAACCCTAAGCTTTGTTTGATTTTATAATAGGTTCATCAATATGAGGATTCCATGACAGTTTATCATTTATTATAACAACTAGGTATTTTGCGTTTTTAGTTTGTGTTACTGGTTTACCATGCATAAGATAAGTGGAATTAATTTGTTTTAGTTTTTTTCTTACTCTTAATAACTGACATTTTTCTGGGTGGAAAGACTCCAATTCAATTTCCATTTCTGTAATTCATCTAATCTCTTTGTAAAATTAATGTGTCTTGTGTTGTTTTTATTGTTCTACTAGCCTGGCATTTCCCGCAGCCTTCGGGTCTAAGTTTGTGTTTACTAATGTAGTGGATTGGATTTAGATGTATGTTAATTTTAGCTAATGACCCTTTCACGTTATTTCTCTTTCGCTACGAAAATAAAATTAGTTTTGCGAAAATGGGTTTACCCGAAGCCGATACATACATATTTATTAAAAATGAAAAGAGCGATAGATTAAATTAAATTAAATTACAATTAAATCTGTTTACCCGATTTGTTAAACGAATGGGATTATAAAGTAAAGAATTAAACGAATTAATTTTTAGTACGCGATTCATTACGGTATTGTCTAATGAAAGAATGTTCATGTAAATATGGTAAACATAGCCTAGATCGATGAAGTATATAATGCTTTCATAGAGTTGGAAAACTTTTTTTTTTTTTAGGGTCTTAAGCTTGTTTTAGGCCTACACTACGGTCTAAGTTAGTACCCAAGGAACATTTATGCCAAGTTTTATCAAGATTGGACAAGCGGTTTTGATTTCTATTCGTCACATATATATATATATATATATATATATATATATATATATATATATATATATATATATATATATTGTTATAAACCTGGTGGTGGCACAAAGAGGGGTAGTGGTGTGAGTGTAGTCAGCCGACGCAAATCGCTCCAGGCCAGCGCTAGACGAACGGTCAACCGTGACATGGTGATTCGGGAAGGATCGACGTCGTGAACAAAGCTCAATAGCGTCACGAGAGTTGTAGTCACCTGACCACCTAGAAACGTCGAGCGGCGTTCTGTCCGGTTCGAGAAGGCCAGTAGGGACCCTATATAAGAGCGGAGGTGTCGCAGTCAGGTCGGTCGAGAAAAGGGGCTCAATACAGCAAGGTTCAGAAAGGAGGTCCACAACAAGAGTTCAGAACACGATCGACTACAGCACAGTTCAGCGGTGTGGCTCTGTACGGAGCATTACGACGGTTCAGTGCGGAGTACTATCAAGTACAGTTGAGACGAACGGCGTCTTGATCTTGGTCTGCGATCGAGTCCGACACAACGAGCCTAGTGTGTGAAGTCAGTCCTGAACTGTTGAACCCAGTGCAAGCCCGGAACGAGACGGAGAGGAGAGTGCAAGAGTTGATACGGCGGTACGGTATTATCGGAGAGATATTTGTACAGTATTGGCTGTTCTTTATTCAACTATTAAAGTGTTACGTTATTTTGGAGCCCGGAGTTGTCAAGTTCTTTAAGTTGGTGGTGTATTGTTCAGTTTGCAGACAGCCTGGATAGTGAGATTCGTAACAATATATATATATATTTATATATATATATATATATATATATATATAATATATATATATATAAGACTCGTCCATTCTTTGGCGAGACACTGGGGGACCTCGTGGTATTGCAAATACAAAAGACATATTTAAATCACATTACAAAAATAAGGTAAACCGTAGGCTATTTATAATAAGCCATTGTCTTCAATAAGGAAGATTAAGGATGAGTGCAGTATGAATATTTCATTGACCACGCAGAACAAGAACCAGGTTGCGAAATGCATATTTAGCCACATCTAAAGCAGACAAAGCCGTTTGTAAATTGAAAATTTCTTTTCGCCGTATATACCTGTCAGAAATCATCTAGTGCCAGCTGCTTTCCTCTTAGCCAGTGAGGGCAAAGTAGTAGCACCTGATTTTATATTCATAGCGCTTTCGGGAAGCACCTCTTTTACACCGTATTCCTTTAAGCCAAAAAAAAAATCGTCTTTGGTGTGCGATCATTCCCTTGCCGGGTAGGTGTCCGACCTATCGAAGCTGTCGAACAGTAAGTGGTGCTTCTATACTGTCCACATCAGCCTCTAGAATGTTATTTGTGAGGTAGCGAAGGCAACTTTGATTGAATCATTGGAGAAGCCCTATATGTTTCGTATAGAGCATCCAGGTCTTAGAGCTATACAATGGTGTGACGAGACCTATTGCTTTACAGTCAAAGAATTTCATTGGCGACAAAAGGACGGTTGTCTATTTTCAAAGACAGTAACTCGTCGTTTGACACAACATTCTCTCTCACCGCCCAGGCTTTCCCCCAGGATTTGGTAAATCACATTTATATCTATTTGTGAAGATGGGTTAGCTCCATTTGAGGACTTCTAAAGCTTAATTATCCAAAAAAGTAGCTTAGCAACAATCATTGCTTTAATAATAAATAAAGAAATAAACAAGATTATAAAGAGAGTTTGTGTTATCACACAAACTCGGAAATGGTACAACGTTGTGCTGTGTCCTTTACACTTTATCTACCATTTAGATGTGTCTAGGCATATTTGGGCATATATAATAATAATAATAATCTTTATTGTCCGTATGGAAATTTGTCTTACAATTTGTGCATTACACCAAACAAAAAAATTTTTAACTATAAGAAACCAAAGTGTACATTCACACCAGACTCACTCATAATTTACATGTGATATCTATAGATTTTATTATCTTTTCCAATGTGTCTGCTTTTGCCAAGTTATAATTTTTCCAACTTGGTTGTCACCCCCAAAATGTTGTCGACCGGTGCGGACCGCAACCCCCACTAGTGAAGCCGCTGCTCCAAGATACCTACCTCTTCCCAACAATTTCTATTAATTTATTGGAGTAGACGGACTAGGAAATAAAAGAAAAAATAAGCCGCACAACTAAACAGGTTTCCCATGCGAATGGCATAGGTTTAATACAGTAGTATTATTCCTACTAATCCTGATCATAATCTCTCTATTTACTTTATAGGTCTAGACTAGATCCAGAATATAGAATATATCTAGAATCTAGATTTAGACAAGATCTAGATTTCTAGACTAGTTCTACAAATTAGTCTAGATCTAGATCTACATCTAGACTAGATCAAGAAACTAGAATCTAGACTAGATCTAGATTTCTAGACTAGTTAACTAAAATATAGAACTAGAACTAGATCTAGAATTGGAGTCATAGTCTTATATCTAGACTGGAAACCGGAAATAAATTCTTAACGGCGACTGATCGATTCACAGACCTATACATTTATAGATTTTTATGTACGTAAACTCTTTTTTTCAGGCTCTAAGAACGTCGCACAAATCCATCTTTTCTGTCTTAGAAAAGTAATGATCTTTAGTTTTCAAAGTTTAGAAATAATGCAAAATCATTTCTCGGATATTCACGCAAATATATGAAACAAAGCCATTTCCTGTTTGTTTCCATTGAGTTAATGTTTCAAAAATCCTAGATCAAAATAATTCATGTTCATTTAAATAGATTGATTACTTAGATCTTTCTAGATTATGTATCTAAAAATTGCAAAATAATAATTATGAGACGAGAGTACTCTTATTTTTTGATGTTCAATTACTAGATCTAGATCTTAAATATGCTACGTAGGTTAAGGTTGAAAAAACAACAACTTTACTTCTTTTAACTACTTTACAAAACAACGCTTTTGATCCAATTTTCTAAAAATTTTCACTTTTTTTGTAGTGTTAAAAAATCTCCATGTCCAGTCCAGATATAGTATATATAAGTATATGATCTAGATCAGTGGTTCCCAAACTTTTTGTCTCGTAGACCCCTTGCCATGTTTTCTGATTTTCGGTAGACACCCCTGCTTAACTTATATTGCATTTTTGCACATTCATAAACTAATTTTTTAAAACTAATTTCTAACAGCAGTGTATAAATTAATTAATTTGCCTTATGTATTATTGTACAAGTTTTCGCAAAGTGCAGTTTCTCGTGTATTTCTTGATCTTTCACATTTGGCTCAAATATTGGTCCTGCGGAGCTGTTTTCACTAACAGGAGAAGAGGCAAAGGTGAGTTACTGGCGCCTAAACCAGTAAGCTTCGGGCAGGAGGAACTCATTAGCCTTGGCTTGCAGCCCATCTAACCGAAGGAAAATAGAATTCAAAAATAGAATTCAAACCTCTGCTGCTTTGCAGCTATACACCCAAACATGGGAAAGGCTTCGTGGGGAAAGGCTTCGTGGGGAAAATATGGAGCTGAAGACCATTAGGTAGTTTGCAGCTTTAATGCTCATCCCACCGATGTGCCCTTCAACTGTAGTGTTACTAAAAGAAATTGGTTTCATAATATCAGATGAAGGTTTGTGTAAAACAGTTTTTAAAACTACTTCAATGTTTTATCTATAGTGTTTTTAGTTTTTGGCTATAGGTATAGAGATCTTGTAAGACGCTCACAAACCACTATCTTTTCTATATGATGTTGAAGAAAGATTTTGTGGATCTATTCTGACATTTTTTTCTCACTTTTATCTTTCTATCAGGGTGGCATCGTCTCAAATAATGCTCCAGTTTAATTGATTTCATATGGTTATAAAAAGGCAACCGCTTATTTAACAAGGAAATAAATAATCAACGCTTTAAAATCAAGATTTCTTTTTGTTAAATATTAGTTACATGTAGACAAAATTAACTATTTATATAAGTATTGTAATTAAATACAACTATTTTACTTTTGAATCACTATACTTATTACTTATAACTAAGGTACAAATCATTTATAAGTGTTTGAAATAGTTACATTAATGGGGTGTGAAAATTAAAGTCATAAAAAAAATTCACATTTTTTGTAGTGTTATAAAGTCTCCATGACCAGTCTAGATATAGTATATATAAGTCTATGATTGGAATCTAACTAGAACTAGATTTATAGACTAGTTCTAGATCTCGATCTAGAATCTATACTAGGTCTAGATCTAGTCTAAATAGACTCTAGATCAAGATCTAGATATAAATCTATAATCTAGACTAGATCTAGAATCTAGAAACAGAATCTATCTCTAGATTAGAATTTGTTTGACTTTACACGTTTAATCTTAAAATTGCTTTATCTAGAGCTAAATCTAGGTCAATAGGCCCTATTAAATCAGGATTAGTAAGCTTACTACTGGGTACTTAAGCTGTTCGCATCATATTCACTTCTTAATGAGATGCTACTGATTACAAAATAAATAGATCTACACCCCTTAGCTGTAAGAAGATAAGCTATTTTCTTAAATAGATTATAGATGTAAAGTTTAGTTTAAATTTGATTAATAAAACTAAATCTAGATCTATATCTGGCCTCTACTTAGTCTAATTTATTGTTGTCTAGTAGGCTATATAGTGAGGATATGTCAAAACTGCGCGCTATAAAAGTTGTTTTTTTTAAAACTTAAAACTAAAACGAAGTTCGTATCAAAATTCTATTTTAAAAACAACATTTCAATCAGTATTCCATTCAATGAGTTAGTTAATAAATGGAAAATGCATCTTTTCATGATCCGTTCACACTTTTTCCATTATGACCTTAAATGCAATTTTTTGGTACCTAAATGAGATTTGAGCTATACACGTCACAGTCTGTGATCTTTTTAAAAAACTTACATCCCCTGATGATTTTTATTTAAAAGTGATTTTTTTTTTTTCAAAATCTGCTTGCATATGTAATTTTTAAAAATTAAATGTTTCACTTTCGGAAAAGTATAAAAGACGTTGCATCAGAATTTTGAATGATCTAAAATATCATAATGTCCGAATTTCATTTTCTCTTCTAGTTTCTGAGATCTAAACGGGACAGACGGACGGAGAGACAGAACACACAAAACACATAGCGTCCCTTTAGGTGGTCGCTAAAAAACTGGATCGAAAGAAAGACACAGTCGGTGTGTAGGTTATAGTATTCAAGAACCACAGACCAATATATATCTAGACTGGAAAACGGAATCTAATTCTTATCCGCCATTGATGTAACTCACAGACCTATATATTTATAGAAAGATTGTTATGTATTAATCACAGAAGTATTCAATATATATATATATATAATATAAATATATAATACAATATATAAATATAATATAAATATATAATACTATATAAATATAAAATAAATATATACAATATATAAATATAATATACTTTCCATACCGGCGTTTGCAAGTAAATCGCTGTTTGTGGTGCGGTCATGCCACCGTATGTCCATGATGGAGCGCAAGCAGCTTTGGTGGAAGCGCTCAAGAAGTCTTAGATGTTTCCTGTATAGTGTCCATGTCTCAGAGCCATATAGAAGGGTTGAGAGAACCACCGCCTGGTAGACATTGATTTTTGTAGGCAGGCGGAGCGATCTATTCCTCCAAACTCTCGCCTGAAGGCGTCCAAAAGCGTTACTGACCCAAGCCAGACGGTTATCAACTTCCCTTGAAAGTCAGGTGTCATTTGACACTATACTACCTAGATATGCAAAGTGTTCTACCACATTAAGGGGCTGTCCGTTTACGGTGATCCTTGGGGCTGAGTTTGTTTTATTGGGCGACTTCTGGAACATGACTTCTGTTTTCCCGAGGTTTATAGATAGTTCGACAGAGGCGGCAGCGTATGCAAATTCGTTTACCGCATTCTGGAGGTCATCTTCATTGTGAGCTAGCAGGGCGCAATCATAGAGAATCTCCTTTGTTTTTGTATGGGATAGTAGACGTCGAAGATTGAACACACTGCTGTCAGAACGAAACCGGATATAGATATTATTGGCCTCCTTCAATCGTAGAACGACTATGGTTCATCTTGAACACTTTTCGTATGGCTTTGGCGCCCTTTTTCGGAGAGACACTCACGTCCACATATATTACAGGTCAAGGTGGCTTACGCTTTAGTGGTAGAGGAGCCTGCGATTTTCCGTATGGCACGCTTTTCTTCAAGAGCTGGGGCCCATGTTTTCTCGCTGTCCATAGCTTACTTGGTCACCGTCTCTCTCCAACTAAGAATATGTCTTCCCAACGGTCAATATCAATGTTCATTGTTTTTAAATCCCGTTTTATCACATCCACGTAACGTAGGTGTGTGGGGGGGGAGCCAGTTTTTCTTGAGCCGGATGCGAGTTTCCCGTATAGAATGCTATTCGGTATGCGATTTTCCTCCATCCGGCGTCGCCTGAGGACTGTAAAGATACTGGAAAGCAGGGCCGCCGCTACCTATTGTGCAACATTGCACACAGGCGGCCGAATGTAAGGGGCGGCCAAATCATTATTTCAAGATTCCTTTTTTTTTTGGCTTTATAATAACAAAGATATGTTGTTTAAATTCTAATAATTCCATTATCTTTTTGAAAACTTGGGGGCTGGGGGGGGGGAGACGATATTTCTACAATAAGAAGTTATTTTGGACACTTTAAGAAGAAAAAAAAGCGCCTCGCGAGGGATTTCCATGGGTTTTTCCAATGGCGCCGACTCTTTCCTGACCTTAAATTTTCGCGGGTTGTTTGTAATATTTGTTTCGAGTCAAATAGCCCACCCTGTAAGAAGGTCTAGTAATTAGAAGGTCAATTTTAAAACATTGTCACATTTATTTGAAATGGCTGGGTTTTTTTTGCCGATTATACAGTGTAGATACAGATCTACATTAAATTCATTTTTGTTCTAGTTTAAAATACATTTTTAATTATCTTCTTTTCGTAGTAAAATCAGTTAGAAATGGAATCTGTTTTATAAATATTTTATATTGGAACTACTTCATATTTAATTATATTTAATGGTATTTACATTTCTTTTTAGTTTGTTTGTAATATTTGTTTCGAGTCAAATAGCCCACCCTGTAAGAAGGTCTAGTAATTAGAAGGTCAATTTTAAAACATTGTCACATTTATTTGAAATGGCTGGGTTTTTTTTGCCGATTATACAGTGTAGATACAGATCTACATTAAATTCATTTTTGTTCTAGTTTAAAATACATTTTTAATTATCTTCTTTTCGTAGTAAAATCAGTTAGAAATGGAATCTGTTTTATAAATATTTTATATTGGAACTACTTCATATTTAATTATATTTAATGGTATTTACATTTCTTTTTAGTGTTATATTATTTTTAATGGTGAAGTATTTTGTATTTGAATATTATTACCATTATTCTGTTTTGCATTACAGACCATCAGTATTTTTAATTCAGCGTTTCTCAAACTTTGGGTTCCCCCCTGAGGAAGGGCGAGTACCTCAAATTGGGGTGGGGTGCAACTTCCTGGCAAAAAGGGGTGTTATTCGGTGTGTGTGTTTCCTAAGCGGCGGTAAGAAGAGGTTAAGCGATTGAATGGTGGTTATGCATTGAAGATGATGAAATTAGCGTAAAGCAAATGTGAAACGGCAGACAATCTTGAGACATGAAAGAGTAGACTTGTTTTGTCCTGAGCTAGATTTAGTTTAAATATCAGTATATTTCACTAATATTAGATCTCTATCTCAAATTAAATATGTGAATATCGTAATAACAGTTATATTGAGTTTATGTTAACATAGGAAGTTTTTTCAAGCTATTTAAAGTTTATTTAGCAAAAATATAAAACGCCTTCATTGGTTCAGTTGTACTAGCTGCTTGTAGCGACAAGCCAACGACCAACTAACAACATGGAGAGGGGGCGCACTGTGATTCTAGATAGACTCGTTCAGCAAGTTTTTGTAGCCTGGGAAGTATCACTCGAGCCAAGACTTTGCCTACAATGCTTAGAAGGGAGATTCCCTTGTAGTTGTTGCAGTCGCTTCTGTCACCTTAGTTCTTGTACAGGGTGATGATCTTAGCATCCCGCAGATCCTGTGACACAGAACCTCCTTGCTAACATTTGCAGAGCAGTTCATGTAGAGGTTGGCTTAGTGTAGTTTTGCACCGTTTTGGAAGATCTGGGGGGATATCGTCACGTCCAGGGGCTCTGCCGGCAGCTATGTTGTCTATGGCTTTGTTGAGTTTTAATAGGGTGGGTACTTCGCCTAGCTCATTCATTGTGGGTAATTGGTTGATAACGTTAAGGGCTGAGGCAGTGACTGAGCTTGTTGTGGGGTAGAGTGGATTTGTTCGCTCTTGTCTGTGGTAATTTCCCCAGTGGTTGATTTGAGAGGTGCTGACTTGTTTTGGGCAGGTCCGAGAGCCTTTTTGATTCCTTCACACATCCCTCTTATGTTGCCTGCTTGAGCAGCGAGCTGAATATTCTCACTGAGCTCTAACCAGTATTTATTGGCGCAGATCCGTGCTGTCCTCAGCACATTGGCTCTAGCTTCTTTCAGAGTTAACAATTTGCATTGGGTAGGTTTAGCCTTGAATGTAGCGAGTGTATCTCTCTTTGCTCTGATGAGCGGTGCTTGTATAGTTGATTTAAAGTCAAACCAATCGTTTCGCTTTGTAACTTTTCTTCCAAAGATGTCCAGGGAAGTCTTTTGTATGGTGGATTTTAGGTATTCCCATTTTTCCCATATTTCCAGAAGCACTTTTGTAGTCGCGTTCAAAAGATTCCACAAACTGTATCTGCAGATCAGGGTGGCACATCTTGCTTACATCCGATTGGGGTCTTCCAATCTGCTTGGTATGGTGGATTTTTATAGGGAAAAGTTTGCTTTTACAACATACCAAGTAGTGATCTGTGTAACAGTTTGCACTGTGATAGGACCTGGTAAGCTTGACAAATTTTAAGCACTTTTGTCTTACCATGATTAGATCTAGTTGGTGCCAGTGTTTGGAGCGTTGATGCCGCCAAGATACTCTGTGCTGTGATTTAGTCTTGAAATAGGTATTAGTGACATATTAGGAAGTTTAGTGAGCAAACCTCGAGGAGCCTTTGTCCATTTTCCATTTTCATTTACTTTTGACATTAAAATGCCCAATACAGCTGGACCATGCAGAGTTGTCAGATTCAACGCGTGCATTGAGATCACCGAGGATGATAACCTGTTCAGTATTTGGGATCTCGCTGAGAGCATACGAAAGGTTGTCGTAAAACATGTCTGTGGCCTCTGGTGTGGAACTCAAAGTATGAGCGTGGGCAATTATCAAAGTTAGTGTCCAATAGATGTGTTAATGCGTACTGATAGCATTTTTCTGAACAGTGACACTTCATCTCTAATGTGTTCAACAGTGTGTTATTAACTGCGAAACCAACGCCGTGTTCCCTTACTTCACTTTCGGCTTTGCCTCGCCAGAAGAGGGTGTTGTCTTTTTCTTTGATTGAACCAGAGTCAGCTAAGCGAGTTTCCTGGAGGGCAGCAATGTCAACTTTAAGCCTGGACAGTTCATTATTTATTATTGCGAATATTTTCTGGCATCTTCTATGTCTGGTAAGTTTTCATTAAGTCCAGTTTGTAAAGTACGCACATTCCATGTGCCCAGTTTAAGAGTGGAGCTCCTCTTTTTTTTCTTCATGTCGACTGTTACATTGGCTTTGTGCCTGCTTTTCAGATTTTGTCCTATTCTCATGTACCCAAACGAGGAAGACAGGCATGACGGGACAGCACCTTAGTGACTGGGGGCTGCCAAGCTTAAGGCGGGCAGTAGCTGTCAATTGGGATCCTAGGATCCCCTCTCTCCGACGAAAGTGACCCCTGAGCATTTGAGCTTATAACTGGTAACTGCCACTTTCAATGTTTTGCCGACGCCAAAGGCGAGCTGGAGTGTCCTCTCCAGTTTTTGGGTTTGTGCTTTGAGTAAGCGAGATGAAAGCCTGGGCATTGTCTATAGTCGGAACGATGTCGCCTCCTCTCCGCGCAGCTGATGAGACAAAAAGAACGGAATATCCGAAACGGTTTGGGATCAGTAGCGCCGCAGGCTCTGCTAGGCTGTAGCACAGTGTACAGCAATCTGCCTATGGGTCACAAGCTCCTGATTTTTCCTCAGAATTGTCTCCCGAAGCCTTTACCTTGTTTGGAAAGAGTTTTCCTTCTCCTGGATGGGTAGCCAACCAAGGCTAACGAACCGCTCCTGCCCGAAACTTACCGGTTTAGGAACCAGTTGCTCGCCTTTGCCCCTTCTCCTGTTAGTGATAACAGTTCCACCGGGCTCAGTATCTGAACCACACGTGAAGGCCCAGGAATTGGAGGGTTTTTTAAGACGCGTGCCATTGAAAGTATTATTTAGGTAATGGTGGGCTTAGAATCATTACCACTTTCGGCGTTAACACTTTGCAGAACCTTAACAACTTTGCGAAACTATATATTCACGCATATTCATTAAAATAAAGCCATTTCCTGTCATTTTCCATTAACATAATGTGTCGAAAATCCTAGATCGAAATAATTTACGCATGTGCGAGTAGTGCGAGCAGCACGGGGCATCAAGTGGTGAGAGGCATCAAACGTTCTTAGTAAAAAAAAAAAAAACACATACAAACATGAACAATGACACTCTATTTTAAATGTTAACTACAAATTTAAATTTGGCTATTTTGTTTTGATTTCCTACGTTCTTTCTTCCATTAAATGTAAGCTGTAGATCAGGTAGAATCAAAGTGACTAGATTTGTTGAAATCTCTCAATGCATTTCACTTTTAAACGCCCATTTTTTTGAAGCACATGGTACATGTTTTAACTTTATTGCACATTACGCTGTCTTCATATAGATCTAGAGCTTATAAATATAGGCCTACCTCTAGGTCTAGATAATTGTCGTAGCTTAGTTTATTTTCCTATGAATCTTTTTAGTTTCAGTCATTTTGAAAAAAACAACAACTTTTTCTTGTAAATTCTAATGACCACTGAGCAACGAAAGTGACATCAACATTTGGTTTGTGCGCTAAGTGCTAGTTTGGAATGAGAAATTGCCTTCTCAGGTTCAAATGATTGACGGTACGGATCCAAAGGGTAAAAATCTGATAATGAAATCTGAAAAAAATGTTGGATATCAGTCCATTCTCTCAAAACAGTATCTGGCACTCTAAGGGCATCGAGAACAAGTTGAAGAAGAATTGCAAAGACAAAATCTAGGTAATTTCTAGGAGTTTGTGAAATAACTTTCCAAATACGATCCACTCCTAAAAGTACATGTGCTCCTAACCAAGCTAGTTCCTGACCAAATACGTACGTCCCCGCAAATTTAAAACAAACTTATTGCATTCTTGGGTGATTAAGAATTCAATTCAATCAAGAGTCAATTTTTTATTTTTATTAAACCTAACCTATGGAACTTAAATGCAAGACATAAATGAAAACGGAAATATGCTTTATATCTACGAAGTGTTTTGTTGTGGGTGTAGGACAGGTGGAGCAAATAGGTAAAAGTGATACTAGAATTCACTGGCCACTAGTATGTTAGCGTGTGTGTTTTTTTTTTTTTTTTTTTTTTTTTTGGCTGGGGGTTGGGGCGTTAATAAGCAAATTGTCCCATTTCAAGTTAAAAGTCTATGTCAGAGAACATTAAGAGGCGCCGCGTGAAAAAGAAAAAGAGAGACAGAGAAAGAGAAGTAGAGAGAGAGAAAGAAAAAAAAGTGGGCAATTTCTTTTGATTGTAACATGCAATAATTTGAGGCTAAAAACTATATTAGGGGATCGTTTAAATGTTGCCCGTTTATTGAAAAAAACAACAACCAATGAATAATTATTTTGTTACTACAGATAAATAAATTATTGTATAAAATTAAAAATAAGAATTAATTAATAGAGATTTCATGTTAATAGGTGTAGACGTTAAAAGCAATAATTTCTTAACGTTAATTCCTTTGAAGTACTTTTCACAAAACATCCACAACAAATTATGACGAAATATAAACGTATTATCACAGTAATAATAAGGCTATAAGCAATGTAAACCCTTGTAACAAGTCAACGGGCTTAGCCGGTGTGTAATGCTAGAATTTGAAATAAACAAAAGAGCGTCTGGATGAATTTTTTTGTTTTAGTGGTTACCAATATTAAAAAAGGTAGTAAGATTTGTAGCAACAGAAAATCATACTCAAAACTCACTGTTATGGAATCACTAAGAAATAAGGTTTTGTCGGTCTAATGATCAAATGATTTCAACCTATGATCTGAACAATTCCTCCGATCTATTTCTTTGGATTCCCAACAGTTTGCTACCCAGAAAAAAAAAAAAATAAAGTTATAAAAAAATAAACTTTAATGTTTTTAACATTCAAGCAAGCAGTGAGAACCATTGGTTTGGAGAATGTTGGAGGGAAACTAAATCGTAACTATTTATGACATGACCTGTCATCTAATTTGTGCGTTATCTTACAGACTTGATCGACGCGGTCAGATCATAAAAAAAGAGGAGTCGCCGCCGCGTGCTGATATCATTTCCTGAGTGACTGAATCTTAAAAAGTCGAGAGGCTCTTGTGCGGGCATCCGTCAATAGGAGTGGGTATTGACTTGATTCGAACAAAGCGCCACGCCTGCTAGTTTTGTCCGCTTATCGACCATTACTTGCAGTAGACCCTTTTGTTGATGCTCGGTCGTTGGTTTGTAGCTCCAAACAGCCAGTACACCGAAACCGATGTAGGCGCATTATATATTACATGTAGACCTTTGAATAAAATTTAAACAATGGTAATAAAAAAAAAAAAACTTAAAATAACTTTTTTATTGACACTCTACACAGACTCAACTTTTAAGCCGATGTATGTAGAAACAAGTGAAATGATAATTAAAACAAGATAGAACTCACTACAAATAAACGTCCTTCTGTCTTGAGCTTATTTCTTTTTGAACTATCAAACCCGTTGTTTTAGTTTGTTAACATTAATTATAACAAACCAATAGTGATGGGAACTAAACTAAGCAATGAGCTAGCCCCAGTGTTCAAAATACTCTTTCAAGCATCGCTTAACCAGGGCAGAGTACCAAAGGACTGGAAAGAAGCTAATGTCACCCCCCTATTTAAAAAAGGAGAAAAATCTGATCCAGGAAACTACAGACCAGTATCACTTACCAGCATCACATGTAAAATCCTAGAACATATAATATGTAGCAGCATCATAAACCACTTAGACAAACATAATGTCCTCACCCCATACCAACATGGCTTTAGAAAATATAGATCATGTGAAACACAACTAATAGGACTAATTGATGATTTTTCAAAAGGTTTAGATAATAGTGAACAAATAGATGCTATCTTACTAGATTTTTCCAAGGCTTTTGACAAAGTTCACCACCATAGTTTGCTTAAAAAATTAAAATATTTCGGCATTAATGGTCCACTGCATCAGTGGATTAAAGATTTTCTGATAGGGAGAGAACAAACTGTAATAATAAATGGCACTAAATCAACACCAATAACAGTAAACTCAGGTGTACCTCAGGGAACAGTCTTGGGTCCACTACTATTTTTAATTTACATAAATGATTTACCAAATTGCATTAGTTCAGGAACAAAAGTCAGATTATTTGCAGATGATTGCATAATATATAGAACAATAAAAACAACACAAGACACAGATATTTTACAAAGAGAATTAGATGAATTACAGAAATGGAAATCAAATTGGAGCATGTCTTTCCACCCAGAAAAATGTCAGTTGTTAAGAGTGGCAAAAAAACTAAAACAAATTAATTCCACTTATCTTATTCATGGCAAACCAGTAACACAGACTAAAAGCTAAATACCTAGGTGTTATAATAAATGAAAAACTGTCATGGAATCCACATATTGATGAAACTATAAAAAAATCAAACAAAGCATTAGGGTTTATTAAGAGAAATTTCTATAAATCAAATAAGAACATAAAACTAAAATGTTATTTAACCTTGGTTAGGCCAATAATAGAATATGCATCCTCTGTTTGGGACCCCTCAACTCAAGAAAACATTAAGAAACTGGAACAGACACAAAATAGAGCAGTGAGATTCATAACAAATGAATATTCACATTTGACTAGAGTAACACCATTAGTAAAATCACTAAATTTAGAAAGCCTTCAGGACAGAAGACTCAAAAGTAAAGTAGCAATTATACATAAAACACTAAACCATAATCTTCAAATACAAAAACAAAACTTAATAAAATACTCTGAAAGACACACAAATAAAGGCACATTCCTCGTCCCATATGCTAGGACAAATTTGTACAAATACTCCTTCTTCCCTAGTGCTATTAGAGCATGGAATGGGTTGCCTGAGCTAGCCAGAAAAACCAGTGACTTGGCAGAATTGAAGTCATTGGTTAATATGCATGACTAAATGCATGACGCTTTGGACGTAATCGTCTTCTTTTTTGAAGTAACGTCTGTATTATATAAGAAGAAGAAGTAAGAAACTAACTTTTAAAAGTTAAACTAAAACTAGTTTTTAACTAAAATAAAGTAGTTAAACTATTAGTTTATCATGAATTTCAAAAGATAGTTAAACTAAACTAAAGAAAGTTAATTAAACTATAACAAACTTTTCAAAACATTTTTTTTTGAGGGGGGGGGGGGACAGGGTTGAACTAGACCTATATAGATATAATCATCCGACTGTATGCCTACGGTATGGTTCGATCTTATTCTTTTAACATTCTAGTAATACTTATCTATAATAAAATCAGTAATAAAGAATATGTTTCTTACATAAACGTTAATGTACAATAAAATAAAATGTCTAAATAAATATGTGTGCTTGTATTTTTGCCTTGAATTAAAACCTTTAGAAAATAAGGGTACTCTTTTTTTTTTTAAATTATGTCAACTTATTATATAACGGAAAATCTAACTTATACCGGTAAAGTTTAAAAACTCATTAAATAACATAGTTATAGAAATTTAAATTTAGATCTAGTATCCAAAGAAATAGAAACGAAATCGTTGGAGTTTTTAAAACATTTGACCTGTATAACTATTTTATAGTGTAAAATACATGCTTGACTAACCATGCCGATGTGCTATTTTCTTGTCTGACAACTAAAAATACAACTAACACTATTGCATAACCTTTAAACGCGCAAGGTAAAAAAAACAGGATGATGTTGTCATTATGTACTGCACACTCAGTACACTATATAGGCCTACACGTAGACGTCTATCTGGCCAGGTTATTTAAAACAGTCGGACACATTGTCTATTTACTTTCTGGGCAGGGAGGGTGTAAAACTATTTTAGTGGAAAGATCTTCGAACATGATTGCCTAGCCACGCCAGTGTGTTATTTTCTTGTCTGATCTGACCACTCCACATTAAGCAAACACTATTGCAAAACGCTTAATGCAGGGTAGTCTTGCAGTATTATCGACTACAAACGTACAGTACACTAGGTCTACATGTGGTCATGTGTATGTCTAGCTGACCAGGTTGTTAAAATCAGTTGGACACAGTCTATTTACTTAGTTATTGTCAGAGAGGGTGTGGATTAACTTTTTTTTTCTAGAGTTGGTTACCCTAATGCTTTTAGATCTGTATAGGCCTAGCTGTTGATTTAGACTTAATAGATCTCAATAATAAGTCTTAAGACTATAAAAAGGGTGTACTTGATGTTCCTGCAGTTAAAAAAATATTGTTTGCCGCAAATGAATTGATTAAAACCACTAACTATTGACCTAACTCACTAATCAGATTCCCACTAGAAAATGAAATTAAACACCACCACGTGGCTCACACAAAAATTCGGAACAACCTCATTTATAATACTGCATAGAAGCTTTTGGCAAAAAAAAAGTGTAACATTTTATAATACTGCTAATTTCAAGTGCAAATATTTACTCCCATAACTACTACCAGGATCTTACTTTACCCTCTTCAAATGCAGACTGACTAAATAGTTGTTAACTGCATCTTTTTTTTTTGATAATCAAAGTTATTGATATCACATGGCCAGAAAAAAGGGAGTGCGTTTCAACCCTGAGCACATGTTGAAAAGTTTTACAAATTTTAATTAAACTTTTTAGTTAGTAACTAAAAAAAAATAATTAAACTACAATTTTTGCCATACTTTTTTTTTTCTAGTTAAACAATGGCCTTAACTAATTTTTTTTACTTAAACTAAAAGTTTCTAGCTTTTTAGTTAACTTTTGCCCATCACTACAAACCAACTCGAGGCTTCTTCTGTTAATGAAGTTAATGTCCGACCATGCACGCTTGCAATTCAATATTCAATATTACTTTAGTCGTAACGATTTGTTTTCATTTGCATATAATTAATAGTTATCATTATATTTAGTAAACACCTAGAATATGATAATTTTTAGCGGCCCCTGAAAGGGGAAAAAGACGCTATTAGTTTTGTGTGGAATGTATGTCCGTCCCGTTTAGATCTCGTAAACTAGAAATGATAGTGAAAATCCGACATCATAATATTTTAGACCATTCAAAGTTCTGATGCAACGGCTGCTTTTTTTTTTTCTGAAAGCGAAAAATCAAATTTTTTAAATCACTTACGCAAGCAGTTATTTTCCATAAAAATGAACCACTTTTGCAACTATTCTCTATTAATAGTAACAAACACGGGCGGCTCTGTAGTAGTGGAGATAACTTTTTACCATATTTTAAACACATTTATGCAAATGGTTTTAGATTTTTGTAAAAAAAATATTTTGTTTTACATTTGTATTGCTAAGTTAACTAAGTTCTGTCATACTAACTACTAGATTTACAAAAAAAATGTTTTCTCTTTTTTTAAAGAGAAAAAATCTATTTAGTATACATATAAGTTAGGTATAATTTAAAACAACAATTAATACGTAGTTTTTCATATTATCGCTGAACAGCAAGGCTGTCTGAAGCATAGAACATACAAAACTAAAGGAAATTTTTTTTTATGGAATTGTTTTTTTTTCTTGGGGATTTGAATAAGAGATTGACCCTTTGCAGAACAATTAGATCAGTTAGGTAATCATTGTATGACATTAGTTAGGCCAGGTTCACATCGAACTTCTCTTCCACTTTCACCTATCCATTGGTCTGCTGGACCGTTGGTGCACCACACAAGATCTGTCAACCTTCTTTCTCCATTCTTCTCTGTCATTTGTCTTTGATATAATTTCATTCTGATGTTCTTTCTGAAAATATTGAAACCTGCCTTTTTACCTGCCACATCGGGAGCCGATTTGAGTTTGTGTTTCCACACAAACTTTCTTTGTAACCTTGTTTTATTCACGAATTCATGCATTCGCTTTACTTATAGCATTATTATTTTCTTTAATTGTTTCGAATGCACTATATCAGTGACAACATCAGCAATACGCAAGTTAAGACCCGCGGGCAGTCTAGTCTAGTATATATTATATATATATATATATATATATTATATATATATATATATATATATAGGGCTAGGGTTTACATGGCGCTAGGGTAGGGTGTGGAAAAAAATTGCCCACCCCTCAAAAGTTCTGGACCCGCTAGTGATATATATATATATATATTTATAGCTTTAGCTAGTTTTTAGCCTTCCCCGAAAAAACGCTATTAGTTTTGTGTGGTTTGTCTGTCCGTCGGACCGTCCGTCCCGTTTAGATCTCAGAAACTAGGAGAGAAATGAAGATAGGAAATCATGATATCTTAGATCATTCAAAATTCTGATGCAACAGCTACTTTTTTCTTGTTCGAAAGTGAACCATTTCGTTTTTAAAATTATCTATGCAAGCAGATTTTTTAAAAAGATATCAAAAAGATACACCACTTTTTAATGAAAAACTTCAGGGAAGGTAGGTTTATTTAAAAAGCTTACATACTTCTTCATTAATAACTCAAGCTTCATTCATAGATTCGCGCATTGGTAAAAAAAAATGCATCTAAGGTCACAAAGAAAAAAGTATCAATGGATCATTATAAAATATTAACTAACTCATGGAATGGAATACTGATTCAAATGTTGTTGTTTTTTATTTTGATAGGAACTTCGTTTTA
Source organism: Biomphalaria sudanica (assembly GCA_036873155.1). Taxonomy (NCBI): domain Eukaryota; kingdom Metazoa; phylum Mollusca; class Gastropoda; family Planorbidae; genus Biomphalaria; species Biomphalaria sudanica. Next base: position 150,261 of record JAZGLO010005707.1, on the reverse strand, counting down.
GTGTAATTTTAAGATTAAAAGTTTAAAGTCATACGAAAGCTAGTCTAGAACTAGATTCTATATCTAGATTCTAGATCTAGTCTAGATTCTAATCTAGTCTTTATTCTAGATTTAGTTCTAGATCTTGCTCAAGATACTCTAGACTCTCGTAGAATATAATTAAAACGTCTAGATTCTAGATCTAGTGCTAGATTCTAGATCTAGTGCTAGATTCTAGATCTAGTGCTAGATTCTAGATCTAGTGCTAGATTCTAGATCTAGTGCTAGATTCTTGATCTAGATCTAGATTAGATGTCTAGAAATCTATTTGTCTTGATTTAAATTCTAGATCTAGTCTTACACTACTTGTATCTCTCTATCTATGGCCTCCTTCAGTCGCGAAGCGACTATGGATCATCTCGGTGAGATGAATGCCTGGGCATTAGCTGTGGTTGGAACGATGTCACCCACACATCAGTCCCCCCCCCCTCTCCACGCAGCTGATGTATCCAAAGGAACGGCAGTGCCGATACAGTTTGGGGTCAGCGGCGTCGCAGGTTCTGCCATTGTATCTAACACTTCAGTATCTGCCATGCCCCCACGTTACTTTATTTTACTAGTTTTACTAGTTTTAGATTCTAGTTCTAGATCAAGTCTAGATCAATATGTACACTACATCTAAAACTAGTCTAGAAATCTAGATGATAGATCAAGTCTAGATTCTAGTTCTAGATATAGCCTAGATGTAGATCTAGACTATATTTAGAACTAGTCTAGAAATCTAAATCTAGTCTAGATTCTAGATATATTCTAGATCTAGTCTAGACTTATTTAGATCTAGAGCGATTATATTTTATTGATCAGGATTAGTAGGCCTACTAGTCTAGTTGGTTATAGTGCACTATGCTGTTCGCATGGGAAACCGGTTAGTTGTTTGGGTTAATTTTTTAAAATATTTCTAGCCCGTCTACCCCCAATATATTAATCGAAATTGTTGGGAACAGGTACGTATCTGGTAGCAGTAGAGTCACAAGGGGTGAGCGAGGCGTCCTGCCGCACCGGGTGACACCATTTTGGGAATGACAAATAAGTTGAAAAAAATATATATTGGCAAAAGCAGACTCATCGGAAAAGATATTATATTAAAATCTCTAGATATATGCCCAAACATGCCTAGACACATTTAGATGGTACTTTAATTTTAAATACAATGCACAACGTGATACCATTTCTGCCTTAAAGTATAACAAAGAAAACCTGTTCAGGTTAAATATCATTGTAAAATTTGCAATAACATTTGAATAAATGTCATAAACAGTACGATTTTATAATAAAATTGACATTTATTTTATATTTGAGTAAAATCAATAAAAGTAGGTGTAATCAGCTTAATTTATTTGTTCCAGAAAAAGAACTAACTAGCAATAGTGTTCATTGGAACATATTTGAAGAAAGTTGATGGGGGAGGGGTGACATCTTGAGCTACCGTACCAGGTGCCACCGATACAGTCTGGGAGGTTTTCATGCTGTTTTTATGTTATCAGTTAACGCTTCTCTACTTATTCCATAAGAGTAAGAAGAGTCTTATCAAAGACGATGTGTTGTCCTGTTTGATTTTATGTGAAAAATAACGCCTAATGATTTTTTAAATTTTATTACACTAAAGTTTAAACGATCAAAACAAGACTATAGCTTGAATATTTCTGGTCCATTGCTGAATTCGATGGGGGCCACCTCTGAGTTTGTGTGATAATAAGACTTTCCACAAATATTTATCTTAAACATGACTATCGCATTGTAGTTTGAAAGATGAATCTTTTTGTCAAAAATAGATAAGTCACATGAAGCTCCGAGAGAATATGTCATTATTGATGTCCTCACACATGCACACTCGGAGAACAATCATTAATAATTGAAAGAAATCTAAAGGACACTAAAAGAATCGTTAATGGCACCAAGACAGAGTACAACAGAAACAAAAACAAAATGTCATCGATACACAAAAAAAAACAACGTCATACAGGTATGTCAAAAAGCTAAATAAGAAATAGGTATAACCAATAAAGTAACACAAAGAAGAGTGAACGAAAACAGATTATTGAAAAGATTACAACCTGGAGATAAAATTAGAGTATTATTACCATATAGAAAGAATAAGTTGTTCATTCAGTGACAATACCCATTTTTAGTTGCCAAGAAAATCACAGATGTAGATTACGGAATTAAATCAACAACATAAAGAAAGATAATCACATTCAATATGTTACATAACTGTAATGAAGATACCCAAAACTGACACGTTACAAAACAATGTAACATGTTTGACTTTTTTTCAAGAAAGAACTTGAACGATACTTACTTACGTAGACTTCAACATGTCCCTCAAATCTCATGCAAAGCTAGGTCACAACCTCATTAAGTGGTCGATTCCCAATTTGGCACCTTTATTTCTTTGTTTGAGACCTGATCTTTATAACCAACTAATAAAATCTGTGTTAGCCATTTTTGTTATTCTTTTCTCAATTTTGAGGACGTCATTGTCTGATACATACGTTGCTGTTGGAATGACGATTGTTAAGTAGGTGTATTTTGTCTCAAGTCCAATAGCTTGGCTTGTCCAAAAAGCCTCAGCCTTTGGAAAATGCTATCTACTTTTCTTATTCGGCACGCTACGTTATTGCAGGCATCCCCATCGTTTGCTATGATGTTGCCTAGGTATTTGAACGTATCGTACTCTTCAAGCTCTGACTCGCAAACTCTTGACAGAAGCCAATTTTTGGTGCCTATCTATCTAGGCTCTCCGTCTTTACTTGTAGATCCAAGTAGTGCAATGTCGTCGGCGAAGTCCAAGTCCGTCATTCGACTCTGTTCACGCCATGGAATACCGAAGGCAATCTGATTCATTACCCACATTATTATGTAGTAAATAGCTAAGAGAAACTGGAATGGAGACAATGTCGTCTCACACTTGTATTGATGCTAAAGTACTTATTTGTTCCTTCTTCTGTTTTAATGCAGCAAATAGATTGACTACATAGGTCTCGTAAGATTTAGACTAATTTTTAGGCACGCCATATTGTCTATTTTCCATAGTGATTATCGATTGAAATTTTCAAATTGTTCCTTAAAGTCTACGAAACTGGTTATATGCCGTTGGTGGTATTCAAGACTTTGTTCGATGATATTTCGAACGATACACAAGACCTCAAAATACCAACTCTAATATCTATTTAAAATAGATAAAATTTAGCAATTCTTCTTCTCATAGAGAGAAGCCAATATCAGAAATTATAAAGGACTATTCAACAATCTTCACTGATGCTCCAGGACAACATCAATCATAAAATCATGAGATAAATTTGACCACCGACAAACCAACGAAACTAGGATCATATCCACTTCCGATTCATAATAGAGACACTTTCTACAAAAAGAAATCAACCATTTACAATGAATAATTGAACCGATTCGCCATACGCATCACTAATTGTAGGCCTACTTGCTAAATGACACAATTCTTCACCACCTAGCACGTGTGTAGAATTTAGACAATTCAACAAGAGAACTCGTCTAGACTCGTATCCTACGGCGAATCCAGAAGACTTCATTACAAAATTTGCAGAAGCTAATACTTCTTAAAATAATATCTTTTTTTTTATACCCGATTCCAATGAAACAAGTATGTAAACCATATACAACTATCCATTCAATTACATGCCATTTGAATTAGTCAATTCAAGTAATATCATCAACAAAGCAATTCATCGACTATTTGGTCAAAGTAAAGATACTGTTTTATATATCATCGAAATATGCATCTTCCAAAAATCTTGGGAAGAACATTTATAAGGACTCAAAGAAATATATATATATATATATATATATATATTTGAAATCTTTCCTTATACTTTTAGTTTGATACAAACTAGACATTGATCTAGCTAGATCTAGACCTAGTTTTAGATCTAAATCTAGATTCAAGATCTAAGTCATGTATATATATTTGAAATCTTTCCTTGTACTTTCAGTTTGATACAAACTAGACATTGATCTAGCTAGATCTAGACCTAGTTTTAGATCTAAATCTAGATTCAAGATCTAAGTCATATATATATATATTTGAAATCTTTCCTTGTACTTTCAGTTTGATACAAACTAGACATTGATCTAGCTAGATCTAGACCTAGTTTTAGATCTAAATCTAGATTCAAGATCTAAGTCTAAGCCTAGATCTAGAAATAGATCTAAGTGTCTAAGTCTACATCTAGAAATAAATCTCAGTCTCTTAAGTCTAAAGTCTAGATCTACATTTAGATTTTAATCATTCTAAGTCTAAGTTTGTCTATAATTCTATATCTATTCTAAGTCTAGATCTAGAATCTAGAGTTATATGTAAGACTCTAAGTCTAGGCCTATATCTAAGTCTAGATCTAGAATCTTGATATATAATCTACTATATCTAGACTAGAACTCGTATATAATCTATATAGATCTGGCCTCTATTTATTGTAATTTAGATTCAGAGTGTTGTCAAGTGTATAGTCTAAGTAGTTATTTTATTGTCTTTTTCAAACTTACAATTGAAACGAAGTCGTATTAAAATTCTTTTTAAAAACATTCGAATCAGTATTCTATTCCATGAGTTAGTTAATAAATGGAAAATCTTTTTTATAATGATCCATTAATACTTTTTCAATCCTGACCTTAGTTAAATTATTTTTTTTTTACCAATGCGCGAATCTATTAATGAAGCTTGATTTATTAATGAAGAAGCTTGTGAACTTTTTCATAAGACTTACTTCCCCTGAAATTTTTTATTGAAAAGTGGTGTAATTTTTTTGAAAAATCTGATTGCATATATAATATAAGTCATTGGTTAATATGCATGACTAAATGCATGACGCGTAGGACGTAACCATCTTCTTTTTTGAAGTAACGTCTGTATTATATAAGATAAGATAATTTAAAAAATTAGATGGTTCACTTTCGGAAAAGAAAAAAGTTGCATCCTAACTTTGGATGATCTAAAATATTATGATGTCCTATTTTCATTTTCTCTTCTAGTTTCTGAGATCTAAACGGAACGGACGGACAGACGGACACAAAACTAATAGCGTCTTTTCCCCTTTCGGGGGTCGCTAAAAACCGACGTCTTGATATATTAGACCTTGTTAAGTTCTGACGCGAAGGTTGCTTTTTTCTTTTCTGTTGGCGAATAATTTAGTTTTTAAAAGTAAATATGTAAGCAGTTTTTTTTTCATAAAAATACACAATTTTTACAACTATTCTCCAGTTTAAAAAACTATATTACTCCCCTGTATATTGTTAAAATATTTTTAAATATGCAAAAGTTTTTGTTCTTTTCTTGAAAAAATGTTTGCAAAATATTTGTATTACTAAATTAAGTGTATTCTATTATATAAGCAACTTACATTTTAAAGAGAATTTTGTTTTCAAATTAAAGAATCTATTTAGTATGCATATAATTCGAATATAATTTTAAACATCATTTAATAAGCAGTGTTTCATAATATGTGATAGTGTGATTAGGAAAGATGCAATATAGAGATTTAATTTAATGGAAAAGTTTTATTTTACCTTGAGGCTTGAATGAGAGATTAACCCTTTAGAAAACGATCAAACATTCAATAACATCAGATAGGCCTGGTTCACATTGAACCATATCTTTTCAATCACTAGTTCATTGATTACATATGAATATTAACAATGTAACATATATTAATATTGGCAAATCTTTCCATACGTACACGTATCTTCTTTCTGTAGTGTCGAAGATAGGGTTGTCATTGTTACTTTTTAGTTCATTGCTTCTTGCTAAAAATATTGAAAGCTGCCTTTTTACCTGCCTGAGTGGACCACTTGCGGGGCCGATTGTGAGTTTGTATTTCCACACAAACTATATTTCTAACCTTGTTTGTGTTAATAACTTTAATTTTTTAAAATATCAATCTACCTCACTAGCGGATCCAGAACTTTGGAGTGGGTGGGCGATTTTTTTCCAAACCCTAACCCTATGCATAAACGTGCGTCAGCATATATATATATGACAGGCTCCCTTTTGACGCCCCACTCCCTTCAATTCATACAGGTGTCTCCAGTCTTCCCACTCCCACTTGGTAGCCAGTAAAATAATTGAATACTGCCGAAAAGTCACACGGCTCAATGTCTTGGGGGGGGCAATGTTTAATGCAGAGGTTAGTGGATTAGTTTGTTTCGTGTACTGACAATTTTGTCCAAGTTAGAAACAATACATAGCAAGAAACCTTTAAAAGGGACATTTGCCTTGAATTATAGTTTGTTATGTATCACTTTATTTAAAACTTAAACTGGAAGCGAATACTTTAAAAGTGAATTAACTTTACTGTTAAGAGGCATTGAGGCATAGTTTGGTGAGGATAATTGATAATATTATATTCGTCAACGCCTACATATTAGAAAGTACAAGTTAAGCAACCGATAAACAAGACTAAACTTGAATAAAATGTATTTATTAATTGTAACTTGCCACTCTTGGTTTGGATGCAGGGAATGACAGTAGGTAGGCTTGAACTCGGGACCATCAAGAAAATTGAACGACATTTCTGAGCGCATATCACACCACCAGGCAGTCATCGTGAAAATATTTAGTAGACTTCTTTTCCAAATGATTTTGATTGTACTCTACAAAATATTTTTCTAATAAATTAGTTTAATGATATGATAAATTGGGTACCAAAAAGTGCTATCAATACATGGCAAAAGCAACATTTGCAGTTGAATTAAAAAAGACCTAAAAAAAAATACAAGACTACAAAGAGGAGTTTCTACAAACCCCCTATAGGCCCCAATCAGAAAGATACGTGACCTGAGAATCAGTGAGTTTTTTATACAATAACTAAACAGATCTTTTTGTTTTTCTTTTTTTTTTCTTCTTCAATAATAAATCAAACTACATAAATGTTTGTAATAATGGTGCTCATTTAGTAGTACCAAAACTACAATGCTAGCATTTATTTATAAGAGCAAAAATGTGAGTGTAGATTTTGGAAGACCAACGAATTTTTTTGTAGTCATTGTTCAGTGCAAATTGAAAGCGACGAAATTTTATTAATTACGCTGTAATACTTGAATTGTACGTTTTGTCCTATATTTATATATATACTAGCCTGACATTACCCGCGGCTTGCGGGTCTAAGTTTGTGTCTACTAATCTAGTGGATTGGATTTAAATGTATGTTAAACGTAGCTAATGATCCTTTCAAGTTTTTTCTCTTTCGCTACGAAAATAAAATTAGTTTTGCGAAAATGGGTTTACCCGAAGCCGATACATACATATCTATTGAAAACGAAAAGAACGATAGCTTTTTTTAAATGAATGGGATTATAAAATAAACAATTAAACGAAATAATTTTTAGTACGCGATTCATGAATGAATATAGGCCTACCTCAATTTGGCTTCGCAGCTTTCGTAAACGAATGCAGTCTATTAAAAATGCTTTAGAAAACCAAGTTTGAATGTTTATTTGATCAAAATATGAAATGAATGGACTATAATTAATATGTTCATGTGTTAAAGTATAAAACTATCTGTGCGAAGAGAAGTTTTATCACCTTAGAGTTGAATTAGAGTTTTAGATCTAGGGATGGGATTATAAAGTAAACAATTAAACGAATTAAGTTTTAGTAAGCGATTCATTACGGTATTGTCTAATGAAAGAATGTTCGTCAGGAAATCTGTAGTCACAGATATAACGAACTAATTAATGCAAAAAATGCTTTTGAAACACAAAATTGAAGGTTAATTTTATTATATAATAAAAATCAATGGATCTTCTTTTGTATTTTCATGTGTCAAAGTAAAAAACTATCTGCGCAAAGTGTATTTCTTAAAATTAGATCTAGGTCTAAATCCTTTCGATCTTTTCTCATGTCAACATTGTAGACATGACCTAGATCCATAAAATACTATAGCTGTAATAGAGGCGGACAACTTTTTTTTTTAATTTAGGGTCTTAAGTTTGTTTAAGGGCTACAATACATACACTAAGGTCTAAGTTGGTACCCAAGAAACATTACTGCCAAGTTTTATCAAGATTGGTTAAGCGGTTTTGATGTCTATGTGTCACATACATATACCTCACATTCTACTTTATAGTATAGATTGTTAAGGCGTGTGTTGAAACGATAAGAAAATAAGAACTCCGGACACCGCTTTCTCTCTGATTGAGGACTTCTCACCGAAGCAAAATTCGGTTGGATCATATGGATCCATCTTTCTTCTTTACTAAGACTATGGGTGAAGACCACGGACTATTGAATGGTTCAATAACCCCTTGATGCATATTTTTTTCTATCATTCGGAGACTTATTCTCTTAGTGCAGGTTGCTTTCTCCTCCTCGCTGTTCCATTTGTTAACTTATGCTGCTGCGTCAAATTGCTTCTTAACATTCAAATTTGTTTTTCTAAAGCATTTTTACATAGATCTACATTCGTTCGCCAATGTTTTCATAAAAATTGAATTCAAGTCAATTAGCTATTTTTAGCTCCATTCATAATATTTTTTATTCATAAATTCATGCATTCACTTTACTTTTAACATTATTATTTTCTTTAATTTTTTCTTATGCACTATATCAGTGACTATATCGGTAATACGCAAGTTAAGACCCGCGGGCAGCCGGTAATATCTGTCTAGTGTATATATATAAAAGGCTAAGAATGAACTTTGCGCGGCAAAACATTGTACTAAACTAGTTCCCTCAAAACGTTTTAAATAATCATATTTCATTTTTTATTTAGTGTCTCCAACAGCATACAACTTTTGTGCCTTTTGTCTGTTCATCGGTCTGTCCGACATGTTTAGATAAAAACAAAACACTAAAAGCTATTGAAAATGTAATTTAACCTTTGATTTTCCTTCGGAAACATCGCCGTAGTTTTAAATATCTATAATAGTTTGTTCCGAATGTTTTTGTTAAAAACAAATCAATGCCAAGGAATGCTTTTATGATCTTCTAACTTATATTACATTTAATTTTCGTGCTTAAACGTTGCAAAAAACTCATGATCAATAATATGTTGATCCGGTTTTTTTTAAAATGAATAGCATATAAATGCTAAATGAAAATCTCTATACTGATTTCATTACCTATAAAGTTGTTCCGGATATTGTTTTATAAAATATAAATTACGTCAAATGATTGTTTGAAATCGCATAATTTACTTATATTACACATATATTCTTGGACAATACGTCACTATAGTTTAATTATCGATATCAAATTGTTCTGGATTTTCAACTTAAAACATATTCATGTCAACCGATTTTTTTAAAAAGATATCGACAATAGGTTGTTCAGGACTTTTAAATAAGAAAGTAATCCACTAGAAACGATTATTGAAAATCAATTTTTAGGAAATCGGACTTCATATTTTAGGTTATTCAAAGTTCTAATGCAATGGCTACCCTTTTCTTTTCCGAAAGTGAACCATTTAATTTTTAAAGTTATATATGAAAGCACATTTTTCAAAACAAATACACTACTTTTATATAAGTCCGCGCTATTTTGTCTTCCGCTATTTTGGCTGCGCTATTTTGTCCACGCTATTTTATCGGGAGCTATTTTGTCCGCGCTTTTTTGCTATGAACCCTCGTCAACTCTCTCGTGCTAATAAAAACTTTTTTTTTCTAACTATGCCGTGTAACGTAATGGAATTTTTCTAGACGTCATATGGAATAAATTCTTTAAATGAAATGCTTTAAGAACTCGGTTCACCAATGTCTATGAATTCTTTGACAAAGCCAAAGTTGATTTGACTCCCATTAAACTAAATTAATTTTTGGATTTATAAACTTTAATTTGTGATGTGTAAAAGAGGATGCATTCTCCTGTAATTACCAAATATAAAATTTTCTGATGATAAACAAAAAAAGTTAATAAAGTTTAATCATAACAAGATAGTGTAATACAAAATGAGCGAAAGAAATAATACAATCGGAACGAGAAAAATAATTACGGAGAGAAAGAGGCAATAAAGACATTTTTAGTCTAACTAGGTCGTGTGACGTAGTAGATTTTTTCCCTTTGACATCAAATGGAATCCTATACTCTTAAGCAAGCAGTTCTTGTATTGTATGTTTACTAACTGGTGCACTAACTTTCTAGAACTGAATGTCACAAAAACTTAAGAAGTTTTCAGAAAGAAAAAACAAATGATACACGAACGGCAGATAAAGACTACATCGAGAGAACAAGTGAAGGCATATAAATATCTAGGCATCATCATTGATAAGCTTTCGCAGGAAGACTACCTTGGTACTCTGATAAAGTAAACAGCCCAGTGACTGTTTTTCTAAACAAATTCAATAGCTTTAAACTAACCCAGATAATTTTTACGGCGCGACTATGCAAAATCTGCTAACATTCGAATAGCTTGTAGAAAGGCAACGCTTCATCTAAACTGTTGCGCCGCCTAGAAATCATCATAAAAAAGGCATAAAAAATACACGCACATTACCTTATTTAAAGGAACTTTTTGAATAAAAATGTCTAACAAAATTGGAAAAATCTTGGAAGACAACGGCCATCCGCTCCATTCTATCTACGTCAAGTCGTCACGAAGTGAGCGACTGCTGTCAATCAAGACTAGAACCGAGCGGTACAAAATTCGTTCGTACCTTACTTGATCAGACTATATTGTTATAACTCTGCCATTCGCACCGCCATCTAAGCTAGAAGGTGCGCACTGTGATAAACTAGACTGTAAAGGATGTCAACATTAGAAGAGGAGAACGATTTCCGCCCAAGTAAAGAGCCAATATGGAGAGATTGTGCCTAAGATAGATGTTGTTTTGTGAATAAACGTCTATGTCTCGTTGAGTTGCCTCACTTAAGTTATTAAAATTGGTGTCAGAAGTGGAATTTAGGCAGCTCAACAAAAGGATAAGAATGACAAAGCTTAGGAAGCTAGATGAATTTAGCTGTAAACAGTTAAAAGAGGAGCTCCGGGCCAGGGAGCTGAGGATCTTCTGTGACAAAGAGAAGATGAGAGCCAGTCTTAGACAGAACCTGGTTGATGAATGGGAGGATTCCGAGACCTACCTGTTTGAGGTAGAACCAGATATCAGAGAGGTCATGAGTGCCCCGCTGAAAGAGGTCAACTAACAGATCTGTACCATGATTAAACAGATAGGTACCATTACCTAACTGAACAAGACTGATGAATCGTTTGATACCGTGATGAACAAGACCGATGACCAGATAGCTACCATGTCGACAGGTCTAAGCAATCCGCTACTCAACGGAGACGCCGTTGATAGTAGTGTTGTCTATGACTGTAATAGCGAGCCGTGCAAGCTTGGCTCCTACGACAAGAATCCTGACATTTGTTGTGACAGCGCTGAGCACAGATCTGATCATGTCATCGTGATCCTGCCTGCACCCAGACGTTCAATAAGAACTGTGCTGACGGGGCCGCCTCAAGGGGAGAGTATGATCACCGGAAGACCTGCCAACAAAGTATTGACCAAACCGACGTTTGTCCTGATATCAGTAGCAGCAAGAGAAGCGCTGATGGTGGTGCCTAAATGACGTTGCCCACGTGCCCCACAAACATGCCTTCTAGACACGCTTGAAGATTATGACGTGTTTGACAACCTGGCCTCCTGGGGGCCTACGGTGCATCGAGGAAGCGTGCTGGAGCAACGTGTAAGACCAATGGTCTTGATGACCACCGCCATCACATCTACTGCCTCTCATCCTGCTATGAAGCTGCCGTCGGTGCTGACTGAGAGAAAGGCCAGACAACGAAAACGACGCCCCTTAACCAAAGGCAGATCAACTGGAGAAGGAGGAAGCGGCACCTGCAGAGAGCAGTGTGGATGGCTTTGTTGGAGCACGCTCCATTCAATCTGTGACTCCCACTGACCGACCTCCACCTGCACTGACCAACCGTGAGCATGTTTCTTTTTTGGACGAAAGACTAAGGTGGGGGTAGTGTTGTAACCCTGCCTTGCACCAGTGCTTGAGGTGCGCACTAGCGCACTAGTGAACGTAAACAGGAAGACGCTAGAATAGAGAGAAGAACAGTGCATCAGGGATTGTGAAGAGTCTGAATGTTTGGGAAACTAAGAGGCCAACTTTTGTGCTGCCTGAAGGTTGTAGTAGGGACCTGAAGTGAAGTAGGGAAGGCTGTCGTTGCTCCACATTTGGTTTAAGTAGCAAAGGACTGGTATACTTAGTAATAAGACTTTGAGGAAGCTGAAGGATGTTATATGTTTTTTCATAGTGAATAAACACAACTATTATTTCCTGTTAAACTGTGTTGAGTTGCATGCCATTTTCGTTTAGAGCTTTTCGTCCCAAAAAGAAACAGTGCCGTGGAGGGTTGCCGGTTTAGGTGGAGGTCGACTGGTGGGAGCCACAGACGGCAGGGAGCCTGTTGCCCACGAGGCCATCTGCAAAGTATTCCGCGGCCGTCGCTTCCTCTTCTTCCAGTTGGCCAGTCTACGCTTGAGACGATGTCGTGGTCGCTGCTTTGACTTCATGACGATAGTCTCTGATGCCAGCCACTTAACACAAATGGAGGTTGTAGCGATCACTGTAGTTTCCAGGGCCGCTGTTTTAAGACGCCAAGTCAGCGGACGTTTCCCATGGACGTCTCGTGACACAGTTGTAGGCCCACAGGTAGCCATGGTTTCAAACACGTAGTCTTTCTCAGCCTCATCTGTAAGGTATGCCCATGAAGCACCCTTGTAATGTTTCATGAGCAAATGTTCATCCATCCCTGCATCAGGTTCTGCAAGAATTAATTCACCATCGTTCAAGTCACTCTCACTGATGTAGGCAGAAGTACAAATTTCTGTTAAGTTCAGACCTTGTAGCTGGGTTTCTTGGCATGGGCACTGTCCCCGCAGGGCGTCGCATATACAGTTCTTGTCAATCGTCTGGAAGCAGTTGCCAAGCATCAAGTTCTCTCTTATGCCGACGCCAAAGTCTAATTCGTTGTTTTTGTCTCGGCCATTGTTGGGGCCCGTAATCACAATTTCACCCGACGTCATCCAAGGTAAGGAATCAGAAACGGTCTTGAGGCTTTCATGGTTCGATGTCCCGTCAAATGTACTGACAGAGAAACAGAGGTCTTTAAGGTCCACAGCAGAAAGCTTCGACGCAGATCCAACGTTGTCTTGATCTGTCCGGCTCGTTGCAGGCATACCAGGAACAAAAGTTTCAGGCACATAACAGACTTCTCTAGTTTCTTCATTTGTTTCTTTTCTTCCAATTCTGTATATCCCATTGAGATCGTCGCAGCAATCGCTGTCACGTTTCTCGCCCTGAAAGTCATCCCCGACAGACTTGCCCACAACACATTCACAGACGGCGCTCCAATCCCCAGCGCCTCCATTACCACTGTTTGTGCAGCCACAGTCCTGAACTGCAACTGCTCCTTCCCTAACGAGTTTATTCCTCCTTTTGCTTGCAACACAATTTTATCACTTTGGTCTATTTGGCCTTCTACTTGCAACACACTTTCATCTACTTTGTTCCACATCATGCTCCTCATCATATTACAGAGCATGTTCAATTGTTCATTAAATGCATTCCTAAAGTCCTGATGCTCGCCAATGACCTCAACAATCCCAGATTCAATTTCAAATTGGTAGGTTTCCGGAATTTCTTCTTCATCAATCAAGGCCTGCCGGAGACGAGCCGTCAGCGTTTCTCTGCTACCGACGGGTTTTAAACCTCGGTACTGAAGCTCTTGTCTTAGCTCTTTAATTGAGAGCTGATGTAATAGCTTCAAACATGTCATTGTAATCAAAGCCTACCTCCTCTCGCTGAGTTGCCTAAAATCCCACTTCTGACACCAATTGTAATTACTCTCTATTCTAGCGTCTTCCTGTTTACGTTCACTAGTGCGCTAGTGCGCACCTCAAGCACTGGTGCAAAGCAGGGTTACAACAATATAAACGCCCAGGGCCGCCGCTACCTATTGGGCATTGTGTGCATTGCACGCAGGCGGCCGAATGTAGGGGGCGGCCAAGTCGTTATTCCAAGATTACCATTATTTTTTACATTTTTAGTTTAATAAAAAAAATTACTCATATAATTTAATATTTTATATAAATTCTAATTATTCCATTATCCTTTTAAAACTATTTAAAAAACAACAACATATTCCTATATAAGAATCAGAAACCGCATTAGTAACAAACCATGTAGAGAATTACTCCCTTAGAGCACGGAAGAAGAAGCGGGCAGTGAGTTGTAAGGTCGCCTTATCCCCATACAAGGACAGACCTCTTGCCGCACATGGACCAGTATTCTCTCTCTCCATTCCTGTCCCAATCGTCCCTTATGCAAAGCTCGACATTAATAAAGAATGTGCTCTATTGTGTCGTCGTCCTCGATGCAGTAACGGCACCGTGTGTCGTAGTTCTCCTTCCACCGTTCAAAGTACGAGCCTATTGGACAATGCCCGACTCGGAACTTGGCTAGGACTGCCTGTTCCGCACGGCAGAGCTCCCACCATGCGTCCTTTCTGTCTGTTCTACTCAACTGCTTTTGTAGCTCTCGGCCCTTGTTGGAAGCGTCCCAACTGTCGTACCAAAGTGCCAACAAACGGATGTCGGCTAGGGATCGTACACTCGCGAGAGTGCACAGCTTATAATCTAGTTAACTAAGCTCCCCATGCTCCCCCACACGCTGGGGCGGAGTTGGGTGGCTATTTTTACATTGGTCACTTGGCTTTAAAACATAACCAAAAATCCGTTCCTTTTGGCCACCCGTATGGAGTGTTCACTCGGCAACCACGATGAGGTAGGAGCTGGAACTGACTACATAAGAAGTTATTTTGGAAACTTTTAATAAGAAAAAATTGAGCGGCGCACGAGGGATTCCCACGGGTTTTCCCATAGGGGCCTGTTCATTTCTGACCTTGAATTTTCGCGGGTTGTCTTTAATATTTGTTTTAAATGACGCTTACAGAAGCAGATCAGTCAAATTCGTTTTTTAGTATCTACTTACTACATATAATATTGTTGTTTAGTCGAATACGCCGCCTTGTAAGTAAATGTAGTAATTACAAAGTCAATGTTAAAAACATTTGCACTTTTATGTTAAATGGCTGTTAGTTAATCTTAGAATATTTTTGGGGTATCTATGTAGATCTACATTAAGATGTACGCTACTAGCTGTTTGGAGCAACAAGCCAAGGACCGACCAACAACAAGGAGGGGTGGGTGAAATTTTTTAAAAATTTTCATTATAGTTAATAATCTGTGTCTGAATATTACCAATGTTTACTACTTAAAATATCTTCATAAATTTTCATTACAGTTAATAATCTGTGTCTGAATATTACCAATGTTTACTACTTAAAATATCTTCAGTAAGAGACGTCGTTTCGTCCTTCTTTTGTCAAATGTAGACCGTTTTCGCGAGAGGGGTTAGCAACGATATGGGTTAAAAGTTTTTGAAGAAAACATTTCAAAACTTATCCATTAGTGTGATTCTTCTGGATTTTCTTATCTGAGATTGGTCGAATTTCTTACGATTTATAATGATTATCACGATTGTATTTTGGAAAGATATGCATTGTGTCCACAATCATCTAACATACGCGGATTCGGAGGTGTCTAAAATGTTATCCAATTCACCACTAGGACGAAATGAAACAATTTAAAGCTGAATATTTTTCTTGAATTGATATAAAATAAATAATCAGAAGTAAAAGTCACTTTAACATTGAATAAAGCACGTTATGGCAGTGTTTCTGAAACATTTCTGGGTGGTGACCCCCTACATAAAATTATCGTTCCAGCTCCCTTTAGAATTTGGTGCCCAGATGAGCGATGTTGGCTCCCACAGTGAGTTCCGTGAGTTTTTTCTAAGAATGTAATGAAAAGGAAAAGAAACTTAGTCATAATCAAAATACATTATTGAAGTTTTATTTTTTATCTATATTAATTTAATACTACGTTTAGAGTCGGAATTACATAATGAAATTTCACTAAAAGCAGTTTTTTTTTTGTTTTTTTTTTTGGGGGGGAGGGGTGAATGAGTGTTGTCTACATAATTTTTAAGCGTTGTAAAAAGTTCTTTCTGGAGACAGAATTGAACATTCGTCTGGTTTCCACCCAAGTCAGCAAGAGGTCCGATTTCGGAGCCAGCCCGGAGCTCAGCGTATTCTGGCATTTTCAGCTTCAGAAATTCCCCAATCGTTCACAACGCCTTTTTCTCGTAATAAAAAGAAATAATATAAAAAGGCTAACAGTAATGAGTTTTCTTTTAGAATTCACTATTTATCACAGAAAAAAGTCTAATAAAGAAACAGCCTTGGTTAATTTGGGATATTCTAGGTATATATCGCACATGGACATCTGTAATGGGCGTGATCTTTTTAAAGATCATCTTCTATCTACGTACACAAAATCACTATAATGAAGTACTATAATTCACAGGGCAACAGCCAAAAAATCGTCGGGGGTTTCTCAGCTGATTTAGACTAATTTTGGTGTCCTGAGTCCGAATATCACATTGGTTTTGCTCAATCAGGTCAAATTTTTGAGCTATCTGACAATCTACACAATGGTAATAAACGCACAACAAAACACCATCGATATCCACCATCGATATCTTACCAACATAGAAATTAATTTAGATCAATAGAACCGATATTAAAATAACATAAAATGTGTCACAATCATCAATTAGTGGATGTCAGATGACAAGATCTATGAAGATACTATGATAGATGTCACGTTGAAGATTATCTTGATCTTTATCACACTATCAATGATCGTGATTGCCGAGGATCTTGAAATCGTCTTTTAATAAGATGATCGTATAGAAGTAGCTAGATCTAGTTGATGATACGATCATTTAGAATGTTGCCAGTTGATCATCTAGAAGTTGTCAATTGCTAAGTCGATCTAAGTATGTTACTATATTCAATGAAGAAACTTCTCTTCGTCTAAAACAATTACTTTAATTCAGAACTTGGAAAAGCTATTCACAAATAATTACAATGGTTAAATGTACTTGAATAGAATGATAGACCTACAATAATATAATAAATGCAGCCCAATTTACAATAATTAACATGTCTGCACGTGGGAAAACATGCGTGGAATACCTCCGGCGGTGGACGAAAGGCGAGAAAACATCACTAAAGTTTGGAATTCCGATGGTATGAAAGGAGCCATTTGACCACGCATCGGATTGTTATTTCTGTGCCATCAATACTGCAGGCATCAACCGAAAATATCGGCGCAGCCTCCAGTACCCCGACCTTCCATCTGCTCGTCGTCCAGTTCCTCATTGCGAAGAAATACCCGTGCCAACGCTCCGAGAGATTCCAGGCAGCGACGACGAGGCCACCACTTGAGACGAGAAATGTGGTACAGAAGTGGAGTATGAAGCACAATATGGTCCGCAGCCCTTCACACAATGTGAGCTTAATGATCTAGTTCGGGACCTAAGCCTGTCGAAGAATTCCTCCGAGCTGTTGGCTTCCAGGCTCAAAGAGAAAAACCTGCTTCACAAGGACGCGCGTATTACCTTCTTTCGTAGAAGGCATGAGGAGTACATGGACTACTTCTGCCAGGAGGAAAACCTTGTGTACTGCCGAGATGTCGCCGGTCTTCTTGATAAACTGGGCGGTCCTCAATACGATGCGAGAAATTGGCGACTCTTTATTGACAGTTGCAAGCGTTCTTTGAAGTGTGTGCTCCTCCACAATGGGAACCAGTTTGCCTCAATCCCGCTTGCGCACTCCACGACTCTCAAAGAGAAATATGAAGCAGTGAAGTATGTGCTCGAAAAAATCCAATATCAGCAACACCAATGAATCATCTGCGTCGACTTGAAAATGGTGAACTTTTTACTTGGTCAGCAGTCTGGGTTCACGAAGTACCCATGCTATATGTGTATGTGGGACAGTCGAGACAGAGCCCAGCACTATGTAAAGAAAGAGTGGCCGGCGCGAGAGCAGTTAGTACCTGGGGCGAGAAACATCATAAACGAACCTCTTGTTGACCGGGAGAAGATATTGATCCCACCACTACACTTGAAGTTAGGTTTAATGAAACAGTTCACGCGCGCTCTGGACAAGGATGGGAGGTGCTTCAACTACATGTGCCGAGCATTTCCTCAACTGACTATTGAGAAGCTGAAGGCCGGTATTTTCGACGGCCCACAGATACGGCAGCTCATAAACGATGCAGAGTTCTGTAGCTCCATGAACTCACTTGAGTGCGCCGCCTGGGAATCCTTTGTGCAGGTGATGAACAACTTCCTGGGGAACACTAAAGCAGCAAACCACGCAAGGCTCATCAGCACCATGATTGAGGATTTTCAATAACTCGGGTGTTTGATGAGCATAAAGATGCATTTCTTGTTTTCGCACATGGATAAGTTTCCGGAAAACCTTGGGGCGATGAGCGATGAGCAGGGAGAAAGATTCCATCAGGACATGCACCAAATGGAGGAAAGGTACCAGGGGAGGTGGGATGCAGTCATGCTGGCGGACTACTGCTGGTCGCTGAAGAGAGACAACCCAGCAGCTGCTCACACACGGGAATCTAAGAAACGCAGATTTATGCCCTGAACTTTTTCTTCATATTATGTCAATTATGCTAATAAAATTTGATAAACTAAACAAAAACTGAATTAATTGAATTGTGTTGACTTTAATTATTGAGGAATACCGAAAAAATCGGCAGGGGTTTATCGACTGGTGAGCCGCAAAAATTTTGTTTTTTACAAAAAAAGATTTTTTAAAAGTTTCTGTAGCAAAACATTCTGACCTGATTGAGCGAAACCAAGCTCATTTTCGGACTCAGGGCATCAACATTAGTCTAATTCAGCCGAAAAACCCTGGACGATTTTCCAAAAAAAATTTTTTGTTGCCCAGTGGCAATTATCAGGGTTTACGAAACATTAAGTTTCACCGTCATTGGCTTTTATTTTTCGAGTCACTTTATTCTGTATTTAATGGTCAGTGTCGGTTGTTTTAGGAGTAAATTATTAAAAGATGACAGTACTGGTACAAAAGGAGTAAATGATTCGTGTCATATTAATTCTGAAAAGACACGAATTTAATGCAGAAAGAAAATTTAAAAAAAAAGTGCTCTTGAAAAGAAAACAATAGTTGCAACGCATTAAAGAATTCATGATTTTGAAAAGCAGCCTTAGCAATCCTTTGTAGAACGAATTATTATCGGCAATGTTTTAAATCTCTTAATTAATAATAGGCTATTAGTTTGTTATTAAGTTAACAGCAATGCCTGGTCGTTCTATTAGTGTGCTGGACTAATTGTCTCGACGATCCCGGGTTCATAGCTTCTCGCTGCCATCACCCGTCGTCCAGCGGGAGGTTTGGACAAGAAAGTAGATTATCTTCAACTTTGAAGGAACATTTTACAAAAAAACATTTTGTACAACTCCAAAAGAATCTTTGAAATATTATTACTTTGGACAATCAAAAAATCATGTCTCGAATAGGCTACTTCCTGCAAATTCGCGAATCCGATAGGGATCCGACGCAGAGTTCATTTCATCCCCGGTCGCTTCATCCCGGTCATTTCATCCCCTGTTCTTTTCATCTTCAAATCCTTTTATCTAACAAATAGTAATTGTAAAAATCATGAAATAAGCATAAATAAATATATTCATTTTCATTTACATTACGAAAAGTGTAACACATTAGATAAGAATAAAATTTAACATGTATAAATATGGAGGTCATATAAAAAAAGTGTTTTTGTGTTCGTTTATTTAAGATAGATAGGTAAGATAAGATAGATAAACTATTGATTGTAAGTACAGAAGACGATCCATGGATTGAAATTGCTGAACAATGTTTTGTAATTCTCTTTACCTATAAAACAATTTACAACTTTAATGTTTAAAAGAAATAAAAGCAAAACTTATATAGGCGACATGATATCCTGCGGATGGGTGAAGTCAGCCTTTATTAGAAAAAATAAAACCTTATTTCAAGGCTAAAAATGACTCGCCCATTTTCAAGAAAGAACGATTGAATAATAAAATAAAGTGAAAGATGGTCGTCAGGAGTTATCAGCGGCATGGTCATAATTATTCTAATCGTTCTCATCTCTCAAAAGATTTCCACTACTTGCACCACACATTGACCTTTGATCATTATGTCATGCGCAGGATAATATTATAATTTTACATGCCCCACATCCAGTAGAAGCGCTATAGCTAAGTACACACCCAGATTTACAATATATTATAAGATTTCTCATCAAGAATGTAATGTGGAAGGGGAAACACTATACACGCATTAATAACATGTCAAAAATATTAAAAACCATTCTACGTAATTTTAATTTTTTTAGATAAATGAGGGCTTAAAGTCAAAGTCTTAACATCAAAATTAATGAATAAGAAATAATGACCTAGGATGAAGTGACCGAGGATGAAGTCACCGAGGATGAAGTGACCGAGGATGAAGTGACCGAGGATGAAGTGACCGGGGATGAAGTGACCGAGGATGAAGTGACCGGGGATGAAGTGACCGGGGATGAAGTCACCGAGGATGAAGTCACCGAGGATGAAGTGACCGAGGATGAAAGGACCGAGGAGGAAGTGACCGAGGATGAAATGACCGAGGATGAAGTGACCGGCCACCGTAGTGAGCTAAACGTGCACCACTTTATTGGCGCCCCCCACACACACACATTTTCCATGAACATCACATAGAAATATAGGATTAGGGTGGCGCCCGGGGCATCGAGCCTGCCTTGCTCTCCCTAACTATGCTTCTGATTCCACGGGGACCTCCTCTGAGTGTGTGATAACACAAACTCTGTTTGTAATCTTGTTTCTGTTTTTTTTTTTGTTTTTTTTTTTTGTTTAAACTTCGGTTTAAATAGTGAGTATTGGAAGAAAACTAAATTGTGTAAAAAGGTTTTCTTATCGAAAATGTCATGCAATAATAATCAACCTATTCCATTTTTTTTAGCTTGGTGAAGCCCTGGATTAGCTAGAGTATGGTACAGATTGAAAACAGCTGGGCTATTTTAAACAATGTATTCGAGATAAATCAGTTCAAAATAACGTTTCTTTAGTAAAGAAAGTCTTCATTTTGAAGATGATTTATTCGAATTTACCCTCCACTCCATAATTGAGCTGATTCAAAGTATTGATTGGTGTTCAGTAACGTCGTGTTAGTCAGTGCAATGACTTTTGTTATCAGATTGTTAGTTATGTTTTGAGGATTGTCAGTACCTTACTCTTCATTGATTTACAATAAGAGCAGGTCAATTTGTTCATCGTCGTCGAAGGAGAGTCTGGTTATCATAATAATAGTCACGATTAGGTTCAGATTAAGTACAGTCGTATTGATCAGTATCGTCGTTCTTCGCAAATGTATTTGGTATCCCAATGGCATCTAAATGAATACGTGCGTGATACTACAAGAGTGTTTACTAGTAAGTATTTTAGTAGGACAATGAAATGTTGACGAAATTAAATAGGCGGGGGCTTGAGCTCACTACTTCTTGTAAGTAGATATCACCTCCTTCCTTTTCCCAAGCCAAGTCAGTCAGGTTTATTGACATTTAAATCTAATAGAATTAGCACTTTAACAATTTTCCTCGAAATGAGACAGTTTATGCATAAGTTTGGGAAAACTACCTAATGGGCCACACAAATAAAACTCTGGTTTGACCGTCAAAAGTTTTCAATATAAAATCATTAAAGTATATTAAAGTTGGCTAATTTATTTTTATTTTTAACACAGCTTAAGCGGGAATTACCGTGATCAACACAAATGTTGTTGTTGTTTTTTATCTATACTTTAAAGTAGAATGTAATGTGTATGTATGTGACTGATAGACATCAAAACCGCTTGACCAATCTGGATAAAACTTGGCAGGAATGTTTCTTGGGTACCAACTTAGAACGTAGCGTATGTATTGTAGCCCTAAAACAAACTTAAGACCCTAAAAAAAAGTTGTCCGACTCTATTAAAGCTATAGTATTTATGGATCTAGGCCATGTTTACAATGTTGACATAAGGAAAGATCGAAAGGATTTAGATCTAGATCTAATTTTAAGAAATACACTTTGCGCAGATATTTTTTTAATTTGACACATGAAAATACAAGGTCCATTGATTTCATTATATAATAAAATTAACCTTCAAATTTGTGTTTCAAAACCATTTTTAACATAAATTAGTTCCTTATATCTGTGACTACAGATTTCCTGACGAACATTCTTTCATTAGACAATACCGTAATGTTTCTTTCCATCCCTAGATCTAAAACTCTAGTTCATCTCTAGGATGATAAAACTTCTCTTCGCACAGATAGTTTTATACTTTAACACATGAACATACTAAATATAGTCCATTCATTTCATATTTTGATCAAATTAACATTCAAATTTGGTTTTCTAAAGCATTTTTAATAGACCACATTAGTTTACGAAAGCTGCGAAGCCGAGTTGAGATAGGCCTAGATTCATTCATGAATCGCGTACTAAAAATTATTTCGTTTAATTGTTTACTTTATAATACCATTCATTTAACAAAGCTATCGCTCTTTTCGTTTTTAATAGATATGAATGTATCGGCTTCGGGTAAACTAATTTTCGTAGCAAAAGAGAAAAAACTTGAAAGGATCATTAGCTAAGTTTAACATACATCTAAATCCAATCCACTACATTAGTAAACACAAACTTAGACCCGCAGGCCGCGGATAATGCCAGGCTAGTATTCGATAAAGAGCTTAATAAATTAATTGATGTTAATGAACATTTTGCTTGCAATAATGAAGCATTACAAGAAACGAAAATTGAATTAAAAGCAATAGATAACTATACGCTTTTTAGAGGAGGAATTGATTTTAAAAAAACAACATTTTAAATAAAAGACCATACCTCCATTACTCAACTTAAAATGTAATAAAAGTTTATTTTAAAATATTTGTTTCAAACCAGGTATTGAACCCAAGTCTTTGACGTCATCTGCGTAAATGTGCGTCGTTATTTGGCCAGCGATCTATCCATATTTTCGCGATTATTTATTGATATTATCATTATATGGACATCTAGATCTAACACTAGACTTCTAGATTTAGAATCCAGATGTAATCTTATACTCTTAAGCGAGAAATTCTTGTATCTTGTATGTATGTATTTATGTATATATATATGGACAGAACACTATAGTATGCTGTTTGGTGATAAAGGGCACTATCGGAGTAATCGCTGGCAAATGTCCCTCAGAAAACTATCTGAGAGGAGCTCGACAATCCACCGACATTTGAGGAAATTGAGACAGAAATATCTAAACTCAAAAAACACAAGGACTCTGGCTCTGATGGACTTCCCGCTGAAATTTTTCAAATGGATAGTGTCGCCCTAACCGAGAGGCTAACAGACTTGTTCGCTCCTGAACTTCGAGATTCCGTAATCATATCCCTATACAAAAGGATGACAAGTCTAACTGCTCCAACTATCGAGGCATTACACTTCTGTCAGTAGCAGGAAAGATCTTGAGATGCTTGAGTGTTGCTCGACCGACTAAACCAGTCTTTAGTGAACGAGGTCTTATCTGAAAGCCAATGTGGTTTCATAGCCGGTAGAGGTACATCTGACATGATATTTGTTCTGCGACAATTACAAGAAAAATGCAAAGAGCAGAACCTAAACCTATACGCTGCGTTTGTGGACCTCACCAAGGCTTTCGACACGGTCAGTCGCGATGATTTGTTGGGGATTTTGGCTAGGCTGGGATGCCCACCTACATTCCTAACCTTTCTCGAGCAGTTTCATGTGGGACAAAGAGGCCAGATCAGACACAATGGTGCCCTTTCTGATCACTTCCCAATAAAAAATGGCGTGAAGCAGGGCTGTGTACTTGCTCCTACTCTATTCGCTATCTTCATTGGCGTAATGCTGGGTCAAATGAGGCAGCGATTGCACGATGGCATCTACATCCGGTTTCGTTTAGACGGCAATGTGTTCAATCTTCGACGTTTAATATCCCATACAAAAACAAAGGAGATAGTCATAACGGAGTTTCTCTATGCCGATGATTGCGCCCTGTTAGCTCACAATGAACATGATCTCCAGAACGCGGTAAATGAATTTGCATACGCTGCGTCTCTTTCGGTCTATCTATAAACCTCAAGAAAACAGAAGTCATGTTCCAGAAGTCACCAAATAAAACATACTAAGCCCCAAGGATCACCGTAAACGGACAGCCCCTTAACGCGGTAGACCACTTCACATATATAGGTAGTATAGTGTCAAATGACGCCTCACTTTGAAGGGAAGTTGATTACCGTCTGGCCAAGGCCAGTAGCGCTTTTGGACGCCTTCAGGAAAGAGTTTAGCGGAACAAATTTCTCCGCCTGCCTACAAAAATCAATGTCTACCAGGCGGTGGTTTTCTCAACCCTTCTATATGGCTCTGAGACATGGACACTATACAGAAAACAACTAAAGACTATTTGAGCGCTTCCACCAAAGCTGCTTGCGCTCCATCATGGACATACGCACTACAAACAGCGATGTCCTTGCGAAGGCCGGTATGGACAGTATAGAGGGGCTTCTTATGGTCCGGCAGTTACGCTGGGTAGGGCACGTATCCCGTATGGGAGACGAACGTATGCCAAAGTCAGTCTTTTTTGGTGAGCTAAAAGATGGTCGACGTAACATAAGCACCCACGGAAACGCTTCAAAGACCAGCTTAGGCGTCACATTTCCTTGGCTGACATAGAAGAGAGCACCTGGTTGCATGCGGCCTCAGAACGAGACAGCCGGAGGTCACACACATACACATTTGAGACCAAAAGAAAATCCGCCCCCAAGGACAGACGCAGACGGGAAGGGAAAATCTAAATCAATTACATGCGGACAATGGTTATGCTTGACCTGGATCAGCCTGGATGTGGCAAAATATGTAGGTCACGGCTGGGGCTGCGCAGCTACGGGAAATACTGCACTCCTCACTAATCTTCGGACTCGAATATATATATATATATATATATATATATAGTACCAGGTGGCCTAGCCTAGCTCGGTTAAATGATTTCTTAAGGAAGGAAATATACCCAAAGTCATTTTGGGAATATTTTTGTAATTACGATAACCAATGATCGTGTAAAGACTACCAATCTTAAGAGTTGCTTTTGTGTTCTGTTAGTTCTAAATCTCTACCAGATCTTCCAGTACTGGAATGCCTAGATGATCTTCCGAGCCTCAGTGACCTTAAAAAAGCAATTTACTGCATAAGAAATAGAAAATCTCCTGGGAGTGATGGTATCCCAGTGGAAGTAGTGAAAGTCAACGAATCACTCCTGCTCCCTGAACTCTATATTCACCTTTGCCGCTGGACATGCGTGACGCAACTATATTCACAATATACAAGAACAAAGGGGATCGGAGTGACTGCAACAATTACAGGGGTATCTCTCTCCTCAGTATAGTGGGCAAGATCTTTGCTAGAGTGGCACTATCCAGGCTGCAAGTGATAGCTTCTAGAGTCTACCCAGAGTCTCAGTGTGGATTAAGGAGTGGTAGATCCACTGTAGACATGATATCTTCTCTACGACTACTGCAGGAGAAATTCAGAGAGAGAGACATACCCCTTTACATCGTTTTTGTTGATCTGACTAAAGCTTTTGACATGGTCAGCAGAAGTGGCCTTTTCAAACTCCTGAGGAAAATAGGTTGCCCTCCCAAACTACTGCAGTTCATTGAGTGTTTTCACGAGGAAACTAAATGCACTGTCAAATTCAATGGAGCCCAATCAGCACCTTTTGAGGTTTGCAGTGGTGTCAAGCAGGGATGTGTGCTCGCACCTAATCTGTTTGGCATATTCTTCTCCTGTCTACTGCATTATTCGTACAACGACATAAACGAAGGTGTGTTTCTCCATACAAGATCCTCTGGAAAACTATTTAATGTATCAAGGCTGCGGGCAAAAACCAAGGTTAGGAAGCTACTCGTCAGGGAACTCCTGTATGCTGATGATGCAGCTATTGGGGCTGATTCTGATATTCAGCTACAGTGCCTGGTTGACAAATTATCTGCTGCTTGCCAGAAGTTCGGCTTTAACATCAGTCAAAGCAAGACTAAGATACTTGTCCAAAACACAAACACTGCACCTCAAGTAAGCATTAATGGCCAACCACTAGAAATTGTTTATCACTTTTGTTACCTTGGCTCCATCATATCCAACAACACTCTACTGGATAAAGACATAAACAACAGGATAGCCAAGGCAATGGCCACCATGTCACGGCTGCAGAAAAGAGTCTTGGACAACATATTGCTGACTAACAGTACTAAAGCCCTAGTCTACCGGACCTGTGTGTTAAGCACCTTGCTGTACGGAAGTGAAACATGGTCAACCTACTCATGGCAGGAAAAAAAGCTGAATGTTTTCCACCTCCGATGCCTAAGGCGGATCTTTAAAATAAGGTGGCAAGATAAGATAACCAATGAGGAAGTGCTACAAAGAGCAGGGTGCCAGGACATCCGCTCTGTTATCAGCAGCAGACGCCTTGGCTGGCTTGGCCACGTTCGTAGAATGCAGGAAGGTCGACTTCCACAGGACATCCCGTATGGCGATCTAATAGAAGGCAGGAGAGCCGCTGGTCGCCCACTTTTACGTTATACGGATGTATGCAAACGCGACATGAAGCTCTTCAAAATCGACACTGGCAACTGGGAAGAGGTGGCACTGGACAGATCCTCATGGAGAGAGAGCATAAAGGAAGGGTCAAAGATTGCAGATGTCATACACAACAGAAGCAGGAAGAAGGGTGAAAATGCAACGGCGCCTGGTGATTATATATGCCCAACATGCGATCGCAGCTGTGTATCAAGGATTGGCCTCTTTAGTTACACAAGAAGTTGCAAAGGGAAAAGATCGTCTCTCGAGAGGTAAAATGCCACAGAGTTCTAAATGTAATTGAATAAGGCGATTAAATAGAAAGTCTCTTAAGTATTCCTTCAGTCTAGAAAAAAAAAACTTACGTCGTGTAGTTTTACATTGAATCTTTTGCGTAAAACTATTCTTGGAACTTGGAAGAAAGTATTTGCGGTGTAACTTATCAAATGGTTCCGTATTTCCAACTTAAAACAAATGTATTTTAAATGACTTTTTTCTCTCCAAAATATCGACAGTAGATTGTTCAAGGAAAATAAGAAAGTAATCTACTTGAAACAAATATTCAAAATCACTTATATATATATATTTATATATATATATATATACTGAGCGCCTAAAGGCAGCACGGAAAACCAACTCCTAGATACCCACTCCCCCCCCCCATTGGTCCACAAATGAGATTGCCTTTAGGCGATCAGTATACACAACTCTGCCCGAACCTCGAGCCCCCTTCTAGGTAGCCAAGCCAAGCCAAGTTCAAGAGCACTTGGCCTCTCGCCACGTTTCCCACAATTTATTTATTTATTTATATATATATATATATATATATATATATATATATATATATATATATATATATATATGTATATATATATATATATATATATATATATATATATATATATAAACATCCAGAACAATCTATTATAGATACTTAAAACTATTGCAATATTTCGGAAGGAAAATTAAGGTTAATCAGATTTTTAATAGCTTTTAGTTTTTTGTATTTTCGCTATTGACATATATATATATATATATATATATATATATATATATATATAATATATATATATATATATATATATATATATATTTAAATCCTTAAATTAAATGTTATTAGTACTCAGTGTAGTAATGTCTATGAACCCTCGTCAGCTCTTTTGCGTTAATAAAGACATTTTTACTCTAACTAGGAATGAATTCTTCGAATGAAATGTTATAAAACTGGGTTGATCAATGTTTATTAAGCCTCGTTAACTTTCTCGTATTAAAAAAGACATACTTGCTAGATTTAGATCAAATCTATAATGTTTTACACTAGATCTAGATTTATATTTTAATTAATATCATTGTAGATTCTAGATCTTGAATTTCTATGTCTAGATTAGAATTATATAGACTAGATCAAGATCTAGAATTTCAATTTCTAGATCTAAATCTAGACTTAAAGTGTAAATTTTGATTTCCAAATGTTTAGATCTACGTTGCAATGTTATAAAACATTAAAACTTATCTACTATTTTTAAATGTGATGTTGCTATCAGTCTATATATAAATTATCAAGGCTTTTTAAAAATCTTTCTTATTATATATAAACTAACTTTACTTTAAAAAAAAGATCTTTGCTAGAGTTTACGTTTGTTTACGTTCTGTTTATATATTACGTACTCAGTGATTAGATGCCGATACTCAGTGATTGATTGCCTAACCTTTAACTACTAATAAATTAATAATAAACGTTAAAATACAAGAAAAGTAATATTTTTTCCCACATTGAAAAAGGTACCGGTACGCCGTACCGGTGCCTACCGTCAAAAAAAAACTGTATATATATACACACATATATATCAACATGTAAACAAAAAAGGCATATATCAGATTCTACATTTAGTAAAAAGGCAATTAATTACATATCCCTATCAGAGAAAGGGAAACATAGTAAGCAAATAACTTTCAAAGGAATAAAAATTAAATTCCAGTTATCTGTAATTGTTGTTATGTTGTACTATTCAGGTAGCCTAGATAGGAAGTCAGCAATTACTTTTAGTTTGCCCTTAAGGTGTTTATCACAATCATCAATTAATGTGAATGTCAGATGTCAAGATCTATGAAGATTCAATGATAGATGTCACGTTGAAGATTATCTTGACCTATATCACACTAACGATGATCGTGATTGCCAAGGATCTTGAAATCTTCTTTGAATAAGATGATCGTATAGAAGTAGCTAGATCTAGTTGATAATACGATCATTCAAAATGTTGCCAGTTGATCATCTAGAAGTTGTCATTCGCTAAGTCGATCTAAGTATGTTACTATATTCAATGAAGAAACTTCTCTTCGTCTAAAACAATTACTTTAATTCAGAACTTGAAAAAGCTATTTACACATAATTACAATGGTTAAACGTACTTTAATAAAATGATAGATCTACACAATAATATAATTGAGTTCTAATAAAAAGCTTTAGTAGATGTTTTACTTCCAAGTTCCATACAATGACTGACTAAAAAAACAGAACTTTTCCCGGGTCCAGCACTGTCACGTGTCCCACGTAGCTCATTGCAACCAATAAATGCAGCCCAAGTTACACTAATTAACATATCTCCACGTGAGAAATTACCCGAGGGTGCTGACGAGCTAAATATAGATACTGTGTACGTGACATATTACCCCCCGCTTTCTTAAGCATTTGTATGATAATAGAAATGCATATAAAATAATACAAGATAATGATAACTGTATATGTGTAGCTCATTTGGGTAATAATACTAATTATAAAATGTGTACATAGAAAAATATATTGCATATGAAAAATTGAAATAGAAAAAAATAATGGCGATAGTATATGACAATCCAATCTTCTGAATAATGACACTAAATGTAATACAAATTTTAATTTGTGTGAAGCAATGAAAAATTTCAATTATATGTCATGTATCTGTACCATTATAATAGGATATATGCAATAATATTATACCTGAAATAAAATACACATGATATAAAAATTAAGATGATTAATGCATGTCATATGCAAAGGTGCTGAAACATAATAAACAAAGTAATTGATTAAATATATCTTGGATGAGTGACCTTGCTCAATGGGTTGCTTGGTGCTGAAACAAATGTAATATAATCTGATATAGAACACCTGTGGAAAAAATGAGCAGACAACTTAATTATTTGATTAAGTACAACTGAATATCGTTGACGAGTATGAATGATAATGGATCAAGTGACACTAAATATGCTACAGTACATATGTAGATTGTAAGTGTGAAGTTCGGAACCCTTCTGAGTTGCTGTCGTGGTTGTGCATGTCCGTTTTCTAAACTTGAAGAAAAGGTCTTTCAGTTTATGAAGTTGTAGTCTCCATGTCATATTGATCACACAGATAATGTCTGATTGAACCGCGTTTGAGTTTGGTGAAAATAAGAACTGTCCGAAACCAAAACTCAATTTTCTGGTTGATGAACGTTGACGCTGTAGAGCAATGGTAGCAGAATGCTTTGCGTTAGAATGTTCAATAGAGCAATGACTGAACAGGTCTGAGTTCAATCGATCCATAAAGCTATGTTGAAGAAGTTCATTTGTTCCTTTCTGAAGAAAATTTGCCCTTTGACTGGATGGAGGATGAAACTTGGTGTTGTCAATGTTGTTGCTTTCTGAGTTTCTTTCCAATTGCAGTACTGGAAATGTTTCAGAAACACTAGTAAATAATTCATCATGGTCTGTAAACAATTTAATGTTCTTCACTTTCTGTAGTGCTATGTCATCCAGAGTGATGACCTTGGGAGTGTCAAATTGATTTGATGCTGGTAATGAAACATCTATCTCAGGAATGGGTGTTGATGACGTTTCTTCTTCTTCTTCAGGAATAGTTGCTAAACTTGTAAAATGTTCAGCTTCTGCTTTAATGTCTTCATTATCTGTTTCATGGTAATGTTCAAACATATGAACATGAAGTACTTTGGTAAACTTGTTGACATTGATTTCATAAAGCAGGTTGGAAATCTTTCTGGTGATGTGAAAAGGACCTTGCCATTTGTAGAACAGCTTGTTACTCAAAGCTGGTAACAGTAAATTGACTTTATCTCCTTGAGCAAACTGTCTTGATTTTATGTGTTCATGTACTATTCTTTGACTTTCAATGTTCATGGTTGTAATGGCCTCTTTAGTTGACTCACATTCTTTCAAATGAGGAATACTTGTATGAGTGGTAGAGTCAGATTGAATAGTTTTTCTTTTGTCTGGTATAGCCAAAGTTGATTGAATAAAAGTTTCTTTGTTATCTGTTTCTGGTTCATGAGACTTGTCTTGGTTGTAGCAGGAATTTTCAATGCATACCATAGTATTGGTAGATAATGATGCAGATGCAGTCTTGTTCAAGTCTTGATGTATGAAGTTATCATCAGTGTTTAGGGATGGGCATGTACTTGGTATGGGTGGACATGTAGTAGGCAGTGATGTCCCTGTAGATTTGCTTGAGTCCTGATGCATAGATTCATTGCTGTCGGTTCTGACTTTGTAGTCTGGTTCATTCTTTGTTTTAGTTATGTTGCTTTTCTTTTGACTTTGTTTCTTCTCACGATCTACACAATAATATAATTGAGTTGTAATACAAAGCTTTAGTAGATGTTTCACTTCCAAGTTCCATACAATGACTGACTAAAAAAAACAGAACTTTTCCCGGGTCCAGCACTGTCACGTGTCCCACGTAGCTCATTGCAACCAATAAATGCAGCCCAAGTTACACTAATTAACATATCTCCACGTGAGAAATTACCCGAGGGTGCTGACGAGCTAAATATAGATACTGTGTACGTGACAGTGTTCTACATTAAAATAAAATTATTGTAATAACAGAGCCCAACGACAAATTCTATTATTCCCATATGTCGCACTCTTTAAAAATGCCAGTGGTCTATGTTTTCATTGAATTTTGAATTTAGCGCCATATAAATATCTGGACAAGCGTTGCACCCCCCCCCCCAAACAATGGCAAGGCATTCTCTCTCAATTACTGAATATCGTTGTTCTCTGGGCAACAGTTTTCTGCTCAAGAACTTTACAGGATGGATTATTCCTTTTATTTCCTGCAAAAGACAGCATGATATGGCTATGTCCGACGCGACTGTTTGCACAATAAATGGTCTATTAACGTCTGGTAATTTCAGTATAGGATCTCGTGTCAAGCACATTTGAATTTTTCTTAATGCCCGGTCACATTCTCTAGTCCAATTGACCCTCGTCGGTATTTCTTTTTTTAACAATCCCGTAATTGGAAATACTATTTCCGCAAAAACTGGAATAATCTACTATAAAACTAGCAATACCTAGCAAACATCAAACCTCTTTTTTTTCGTTTTTGGTGCTTTTATACTAAATACCTTGTCCCTGTTATTGGGTTCTGGGAATGTGTTTCCATCACCTACAATATTACCCAAAAAAGTTATTCTAGGATATGCGATTTCAAGTTTCCTTGGCTTAACAGTATATCTATATTCTTTTAGTCTGGACAACACTTTCTCTAGAGCTATTAAGTGTGATGACAATCATGCCCGAATACACAAATGTCATCAAAATAAAACACATTTTCCAGTCCTTTAATAATTGTCTTAACAGTGCGATAAAATAAACTTGTAGATAAACGGTAGATATTTAAATTGAAAGTAACCACTTGGTACCCTGAATGCAGTGTACTTCCTACTATTCTCTTCTATTGGTATTTTCCAGAAGCCTTTTGTTAGATCTGTGTAAAAAAAAATTGGCACTAGTAAGTTGTAAGAAAAGTGATTCTTGGTCTGGAATAGCTTCCGCGTCGAATTTGGTAACTGCGTTTAATTTCTGAAAATCTATGCAAGTACGTACTTTTGAGTCTTTTTTCTTAACCAAAACAAGAAATGCATAGGACGATTGAGACTTCAATAATGTCCATTTGGCTGTTTTATCACGCTCACATCTGCAATATTTTAAGTTTTAATATCACTGCCTGGTATGGCAATCTAAAATTAAAAATTAAAAATAAACTCCATAGAATCCTAAATGCTGCTGGTAAAGTCATTGGCAAAAACAAACCCCGTTTAGACAGCTGTTTGAGATAAACATCCATAAAAAAGCTAAAAAGATACTAGAAATAAAAAATCACTCTTTGGGTAAGGATTTAGTGATTTTACCATCACAAAGATACAAGACACCGATAGCAAAGACAAACAGACACAAACACTCTTTTGTTCCCCTGGCAATCAAAACATTAAAAAGAAACAATCTAATATATAATATATGAGAGAGTCTGGTGTGAAATGTACATTTTATTTTTTTTTATTTACAATGTTTTGTTTGGTGTAATGCACAAATTGTAATACAAATTACCTAACGGACAATAAAGATTATTATTATTATTATTATTATGAATCATGTTCTCTATCTTCTTGTCTAAGACATATCGAATATGAATAGGAACTGCGTATGGCCTCAGTGTAATATGCTTTTCTTTTGTGAGCTGAATGTTGAATTCTTTAACCTTCGCTTTACCCGGTATATCGGTAATTATATCTTTATACTTCTCAACAAGTTTCTGAATTTGTTCTCTTCGGGATTCGGTTAATTCAGTATTAATATTAATATTATCACTGGAATTTGTACTGGCAAGAGTACGTAACTCTGTAATTTCATCCTCTTGGTTATAATCTTCTTGGTCGGTTACAAGGGACGCTGTGCAAGCAGGTAATAATTCTTCCCCTTGACCCACAAAGGAGACATGTAACGCAGTTCCAGCGAGTAGTAGATCACTATTTTCCCTAACCTATTATTCGATGTTGTTGTTTTTTTTTCATATTTTCAAGTCTGTTAACATGAAAAAAATTTGCTAGATTGCATTTCTTTATTTTTACGTTAAACTTTTTAATTGTTTTTTCTACTTTATAAGGCCCCTCCCAGTGCAAGGCTAACTTGTTCTGCCTTTGTGGTTTCAGTAAAAGCACAGCATCGCCTGTTTGAATATCTTTTCTTTGCTATTTCTATTATAATATCTTTTATAACTTTCTTTACATTTTGAGCTATTATTCTGAGCTATTTGACAAACCACAGTCAGTTTATTTTTTAGATCTAATAAATGGTCAAATTCATTCTTTATTTCATTTACTAGCTGTTCATTACTCTTGACAACTCCCTCCTACAGAGAATTTTAATTAACATTAGTAATTTACAGATTTGCGGTTATCGTAATATCATGGGCGTAGCCTGGAAGTTTTGATAGAAGCCCCCTCGGAAATGAAATCCCTCCCCCGCAAAGAGGGGGTGGAATTAAGAAAAGGATTTTTGACTTTGATTGTTTTGTTTTATTTTAAGGTGAGATTTCCATGTTAAATCCTCTTTTTTTTCATACGGGGGGTGTCGAGGTAAAACCCCTCTTCTATAAATAAAGAAATAATGCATACGACAGCCACCAAATTCCATGAGCGAAGTCAAGGTGAGATTTTGAGTTTAAAAAAACAACTTTAAAATTGTTTTTATGAGAAAGACTAAATTTTTGAGTTTAAAAAAACAACTCCAAAAGGCTTTAAGAAACCTCATCCTGAAGGTTTTTAGTTTAAATCCACTACAGCGCGATTTGAAGGTAACTTTAAAAAAAAAAAGTGCAAAAACAACAGTAAGCAAATTCAATGAGCGAAGCCACGCGGGAATTTAAGTTACCCCCCCCCCCCCTCCAAAAATTTTTTTTACTGTAAAATCCACTCTTCAATATTAGATGTGCTTACAGTCACTAGAGTCTATAAGCGTAGCCAAGAGTTTTTTTTTTAGATTAACTCCCTCCTCAAGAATTAACATGAGTAATTTAGGGATTTACGTGATTCGTACTTTGGCAGAATATCATAGCCTGTAAGAAATGATTTTTTGCTTTGATTGCGTTTATTTTAAGTGAGATTTCCATGTCAAATATATTTTTTCTCCAGGGTGTTTTGAGGTTAATCTCCTCTTCTATAAATAAAGAAATAATGCAAACGACAGTCACCAAATTTCATTAAGGAAGCCAAGGGGGATTTTTAGTTAAAACCCCTCCAATTTTTTTTTTCTGTAAAACCAACTAAAGCATACTACAGAATCTAGCGTAGCCAAGAGAGGTTTTGATGACTTTAATTAACATTAGTACTTTACAGATTTACGGATTTTGTACTTTATAAGAATATCATGGGCGTAGCATAAAAGTTGGAATTCAGTGACAGATTTTTCGCTTTGATTGTGTTTATTTTAGGTGACATTTCCATGTTAAATTATCTTTTTTCTTCAGTGTATTTTGAGGTTAAACATCTCTTCTATAGATAAAGAAATAATGCAAATGACAGTCACCGAATTTCATTAACGAAGCCAAGGTGAGATTTAGAGTTTTAAAAAATCTCAAAATTTTTTTTACGATAAAAGAATTCTATATGACACTATAGTATACAACATTCACCAAAAATTATATTCGTAGCAAAGAAGGGTTTTTTATTTAGAACCCCTTCAAAAGAAATTTTTAAAAAACATTCTCCTTAGAGTTTTATGTTTAAGTCCACAATAGCGCAACTTGAAGCTAAAAGCCATTTATTTAATATAAAATTATAGCAAACTATAGACCAAAAATTGTATGAGGGTACCCAAGGGGAGTTATTATTTTTTAACTCCCCCCTTCAGAAGGCTTAAAAAAATGTTAATTTAAATTTTTTTGGATTTTACAAATTAGCTGAATATAAAGGGTTAACCAAGCCGAAATGAAATTTCCTTACTGAGGTAGGTGTAGAATTTATTAAATTAAAATGTCTCTTCTAAAAAAAAATAATGCAAAACAAGACAGACACCAAATTTTATTAGCAAAGCCAGGGGAGATTTTAAGTTTAAAAAACATAACTCCAATTCACCAATACGATAAAATAACCTCTCAAGATGAGACTATAGTATACAAAAGTATAAGCTTGGCAAAAACGAATTTTGAGTTTCAAACAACACTTCGAAAAGCTTTAAAAAAAACTACCTTCTTATAGTTTTGCGTTTAAATCCAATAAAGCGCGATCGGAAGCTAAAAGCCTTTTCTTTAATATAAAATTAAAGCAAACGTTAGTCACAAAATTCTATGAGCGTACTCCAGGGGCGTTTTGAGTTTAACATCCCCATCCAGAGGGATTTAATAAACTTAATTTAGTGATTTACGGATTTTGCACATTAGCAGAATTTCATGGGCTTAGCTAGGCTGAATTAAATCTTCATACTAGGTGGGGCTTTTACGAAAATTATTGACGGATTTTGAGCTTTGAATTCATTTTCTTTTACGCAAGAATTTATTGTTAAAAAATCTCTATTTCATCCAAAATGGTTTTGAAGTTAAAACCTATTAATAATAAAAAGACAATCACCAAATACCATTTTCGTAAACAAGGGTGATTTTTAGTTAAAACCACCTCCAAATTTTTTAAAATTATAAAACCCACTCTTCAATATAATACTAAAGCATACTACAGAATCTAGAGTATATAAGCATAGCCAAGCGGGGTTTTCGTAATTTACAGATTTGCTGATTTTGTAATTTAGAAGAATATCATGGACGTATATTGAAAGTTTAGGTCGAAGCCTTTTAGGTAATAAAATCCCTCCCCCGCGAGTAGGAGTTGGAATTCAGGTAGGGATTTTTCGTTTCAATTGATTTTTTTAGGTGAGTTTTCAATGTTTAATTATCTTTCTATCTCCAGGGCGTTTTGAGGTTAAACCCCTCTTTTATAAATAAATAAATAATGCAAATGACAGTCACTAAATTTCACAAACGAAGCTAAGTTGAGATTTTGCATTTTAAAAATTTCCAACTTTTTTATGATAAAAAACCTATTTAAGACTAAGACTATAGCATACAGCATTCACCAGAATTTTTATTCGTAGCAAAGAAGGGGTTTTAATTTAGAAAAATCCCTCCAAAAGAATTTAAAAAATCCTCCTTCTTAGACTTTTGTGTATAAATCCACTACAGCACAATTTTAAGCTAAAAGCCATTTCTTTAATATAAAATAATAGCAAATTATAAACCAAAAATTCTATAGGCGAACCCAAGGGGAGTTTGAGTTTAACTCCCCCCTTAAGAGGGCTTTAATAAACTTGTTAATTTACAGGTTTTAGAATTTTACAAATTAGCAGAATGTCATAGGCTTAGCCAGGCAGAAATAAAATTTCCTTGCTGAGGGAAATGTATAATTTTTAAAAATAAAATGTCTCTTCAAAACAAAAATGCAAAACACAGACAACGAAGTCCATGAACGAAGCCAAGGGGAGATTTTGAGCTTATTAAGAAATCTCCAAAATTTGTTTACGATAAAAAAAAAACTCTCAAGAAGAGACTATGGTATACAAAAGTAACCAGGGCCTATAAGATTGACATTTCAGTTTTAAAAAACCCTTCGAAAGGCTTTAAAAAACTACCTCCTTAGAGTTTTGCGTTTAAATACATTATAGCGCCATTTGAAGCTAAAAACCATTTCTTTAATATAAAATTAAAGCAAACTATAGTCACAAAATTCTATGAGCGTACTTAAGGGGCGTTGTGAGTTTAACTTCCCCCTCCAGAGGGTTTTAATAAACTTGGTAATTTACAGATTACGGATTTCGCACATTAGCAGAATATCAAGGGATTAGCTAGACTTAAATAAAATATTTTTTCGGGGGAGAGAGGTTGCGAAAATTATTGACGCATTTTGTGCTTTGATTTTGATTTCTTTTACATATAATTTACTGTTAAATAATCTCTATTTCATCCAAAAGGGATTTGAGGTTAAAACCTATAAATAAAAAAATGTGCAAAATAAAAAATAACAAACAATTAACACAATATAGTCTTAAGTTAACTAATCTGTCCGATGTTGTTCTCTATCAGGGCGATAGAGAACAACATCGGACAGATAAGTTTGTTTGTTATTTTTTGTTTGTTTCGTAGCTGATGAAGGCCTTTTGGCCCAAACGTCCTTTGTTTAATTTGGTCTGGCAGGGTTACATATATGCATGTTTTTCGTATTTCCTCTACTAATTTACAGATTTACGGATTTTTTACTTTAGAAGAATATCATAGGAGTAGCCTAAAAGTTTAGGTCCTAGCCTTTTCAGAAATAAAATCCCTCACCCTAGATTTTAGTTACGGATTTCTTGCTTCGTTTGTGTTTTTTTAGGTGAGATTTACATGTTAAATTATATTCTTTCTCCAG
Source organism: Biomphalaria sudanica (assembly GCA_036873155.1). Lineage (NCBI taxonomy): Eukaryota > Metazoa > Mollusca > Gastropoda > Planorbidae > Biomphalaria > Biomphalaria sudanica. Next base: position 112,407 of record JAZGLO010005707.1, on the reverse strand, counting down.
GGTGTTTTAAGGTTAAAATTTCTTCTATAAAAATGAAATAATGCAAATGAAAGTTACCAAATTTCAATATTGAAGCCAATGTGATGTTTTGATTAAAAAAAAACGATAAAAATAAATATACAATATGACACTGTTGCAAACAAAATTCACCAGAAATTATATTCGTAGCAAAGAAGTGGTTTTAATTTTAAAATCCTCCTTAGTTTTTCCTCCAAGGGAGTTTAGAAGTTAAAAAGCCTCGTTTCTTAAAATAATATATTACGCAAAAGACAGATACCAATGTCCATTTGCGAAGCCAAGGGGAAATAAAAAAAAAAAACTCTAAAAAATTTGTTACGATAAATAATATCTCAATATGAGATTATAGCATACAAAAGTAACCATCTTTACAATGCGGCTTTTGAGTTTTAAAAAGCCTTTCAAAAGGCTTTAAAAAACCACCTTTGAATAATTTTGCGATTAAATTTTCTATATCACGAATTAAAGGTAACAGACATTTCTTTAATATAAAATTAAAGTTAACTATACTCACACAATTTTGAGTCCAACAGCCCCAACAATAGTGCTTTAATAAACTTAGTAATTTACAGATGTACTGATTTCGCACATTAGCAGAATATCATGGGCCTAGCTAGGCTGAAATGAAATCTTCTTGCGGAGGTGGGGGGCGCGAAAATTATTGACGGATTTTGTGCTTTCATTTTTTCTTTTACTTAAGAATTTAAAATAAATTAATCTCAATTTCATCCAATAGATATTTGAAGTTAAAACCTATATATAAAAAAAATTCAAAAGATAGTCACCGAAATCCATGAACGTAGACAAGGGGGATTTCGAGCTAAAACTCCCTCCAAATTTTTTTTGCTATAAAACCCATCTTCATTATAAGACTAAAGCATACTACAGAATCTAGAGTGTATAAGTATAGCCAAGAGTGGTCTAGGTAGGATAGTACCAAGGTATTTAAAGGTTTGCACTATTTTAATAGTCTCTCCAGCTACAGAAACAATATCTTTTTTCTTTCTTTTCCCTACGAAAATCGATTATCATTTCTTTGGTGTTTTTTTTTACATTTAATATTTCTATTTCTCTGAAATACTCATTTACGTCTGAGCTCTCTGAGAGCAGTGCAAGAAGAGCCGCATCATCAGCGAATTTTGTGAAGGAGCAAAAAGGACTATCGGATTGAAAATCATTGGTGTACAAATGAACCACAATGGCGATGTGACAGCCCCCCTGGGACGCCCCTGTGTTAACTATGCGTTCATTTGATATAACATTGTTTACCCTAACTCTCTGCGATCTCTGTGTCAAAAATTCAGTACCTTTTAGTATTATGTATGGACTAATCTTCAACGCTTTCATCTTTTCAATGAGTAAATGAAGGTGTATAGTGTTAAAAGCTGATGAGAAATCTATAAAAAACAATCTTACATAAGTGTTCGGTAAGTCCAGATGTTTGTAGACACAATTTAAAATATTTAGGATGGCATCGTCTACACCTTACCCTTTTGGTAAGCAAATTGTAAAGGGTCTAACTTACTACAAAGATCATTCAGAAAAAACATTTTAACCAACTTTTCTAAACATTTAGACACAATGGAAGTAAGTGAAACAGGTCTATAGTCAATATATTTTAGTCATTCATTTCCTTCGGTTTGGAAACCTTTGGCACATGTACAATTATAGATGACTTCCACACAGGTAGTATCTCATGGTTTAGTAATGAAGTAGAAAGAAAAAATATCTTGGAAAGGTTCAGCTAGATGTTCAGCACATTCTTTTAAGATTCGCCCTTTTTTTGAAAATGTTACAAACTTGCTCTTTAGTAATAGCTAATTTTAAACAGTTGTTAACATTGATATCCTCAAGGGCTTTGAGTCTTAGATAATTAAAATCTTTCGTGTCGAAGCGACAATAGAAATCATTTAACTCGTTGGCTGTTTTTTCGTCTCTTGTAGCAAGATTATTTTTAATTTTGACTTGTGCTCCTGCCATTTTGTTCATGATGCCCCACGCCTGTCTCATGTTACTTGTCTTAATCGAGTCTTCCAGCTTGGTGCGGTGGTTTCTCCTCCCTTCCTCAAGAACGATGTTGAGATTTCGTTGGGCTCTTTTCCTTGTCTGTCCATCGCCATTTATATATGCTCTTTTCTTTTTTTTTAATTATTTCCCGTTTTATTTTTGCAGTGACCCATGGTTTATTGTTGGGGTATATCTTGATGCTCTTAGTACTGATACACATGTTTCACAGAATTTGATGTAATTTGTCACTGCGTCGACCCATTCTTCCATATTTGAAGTGGTCTCTTTAAACAAATTCCAGTCAGTGCAGTCTAGTCAGTTTTTTTGAATGATTTTTCCTTCTTTAAGTTTAAAAGAATATCATGGGCGTAGCCTGAAAGTATAGGTTGAAGCCTTTTTGGAAATAAAATCCCTAATCCTAGAGGAGGGGTTTGAATTTGTTTACGGATTTTCCACTTCGATTGTGTTTTTTTTAGATGAGATTTCCTCTACTAATTTACAGATTTACGTATTTCGTTCTTTTAAAGAATATCATGGGCGTATCCTAAAAATTTTGGTCGAAACCTTTTCAGAAATAAAATCTCTCCCCCTCGAGGAGGGGTTGGAATTTAGTTACGGATTTTTCGCTTCATTTGTGTTTGTTTTTTTTAATGAGATTTCCAATTTAAATTATATTTTTTCTCCACGGAGTTTTGAGGTTAAAATTTCCTCTATAAATAATGAAATAATGCAAATGACAGTCACCTACTTTCTTTATTAAAGACAAGGTGATATTTTGAAAAATTTAGAAAAATCTCTCCAAAAGAAATTTAAAATCCTTCTTTGAGTTTTGTGTTTTAAATCCACTACAACGAAATTTGAAGTTAAAAGCCATTTCTTTAATATAAAATTATATACAATATACACAAATGCTATGAGCGTACCCAAGGGGAGTTTTAAGTTTAACTCCTCCTTCAACTTGTTAATTTAAGGGTTTTAGGACTTTACACATTAGCAGAATAACATGGGCTAAATGGCCGAAATGAAATTTCCTTGCTGGAGGAGGTGTTGAGTTTATTGACGGATTTTTGGTTTGCTTTTTTATTTTTTTTACGTGAGAATTTAATTTTAAATAATCAGTTTTTTCTCCAAGGGAGTTTTGAGGTTAAAATGTCTCGTTTCTTTAAAAAAAAATTACGCAAAAGACAGACACTGATTCGCGAAGCCAAAGGGAAATAAAAAAAAAACTCTAAATGTTACGAAAAATAACATCTCAATATGAGATTATGCAAATGACAATTTCATTATCGAAGCGGTGCGATTTTGATTACGATAAAAAAAATATTTCATATTACACTATTGAACCGGAAATTATATTAGTAGCAAAGAAGGGGTTTTAATTTAGAAAAATCCTTCCAAAAGATTTTTAAAAATCCTCCTTCTTAGAATTTAGTTTAAATCTACTACAGCTCAAATTGAACCGAAATAATATAAAATATAAACTATAGCCACAAAAGTAACCAGAGTCAAGTAGTAAAAACAATTACTCAAAAGACAGACGCCAATGTCCATTTGCGAAGCCAAGAGGAAATTTAAAAACAAAAAAATTCAAATTTTTTTTTACGATAAAATAACATCTCAATATGAGACAATAAGTCTATAAGTTTTGCAAAGACGACTTTTGAGTTTTAAACCTTTGGAAAGGCTTTTAAAAAGTTTTGCATTTACTATAGCGCAATTTGAAGCTAACAGCTTAAACTAAACTTGGTAATTTACAGATTCACGGATTTAGCTAATATCATGGGCTTAGCTAGGCTGAAATGAAATCTTCTTGCGGGGGGGGGGGATTCGAAAATTATTGATGGATTTTTCAAGTATTTTTTTAACGTAAGAATTTTAATGTTAAATAATCTTTTTTTTTCCTATAAAAGGGTTTTGAGGTTAAAACCTATACATAAAAAAGGGCAAAAGATAGTCACCAAATTCCATGAGCGTAGCCAAGGGGGATTTTGAGTTAAAATCCCCTCCAAATTTATTTTTACTATAAAACCCACTCTTCAATATAAGACTAAAGCATACTACATAATTGAGTTTTTAAGCGTAGTCAAGAGGGGTTTTGAGAATAACTCTATTTACAGATTTACGAATTTTGTACTTTAGAAGCATATTATGGGCGTAGCCTGGAAGTTTTGGTCGAAGCCTCCTGAAATGAAATCCCCCCCCCTCTGATTTTTCGTTTTTATAGTGTTTTTTTTTTTTAGATTTCCATGTTAATTAACCTTTTTCTTCAAGTTGGCGTGATGTTAAACCACTCTTCATTAAATAAAGAAATAATGCAAATTCCATAAGCAAAGTGAAGGAGAGATTTTGAGGTTAAAACCTATACATAAAAGAACCTCTAAATATGACACTATAGCTTACAACATTTTCCAGAAATGTTTAAATTCACTACAACACGACAGATGACCTTTACATCATCTGCCCTATAGACCAAAGGTTTGAAAGGGGAACTTTATTTTTTTCTTTACAGCCGATTTGAAGATCAAAGCCACGTCTTCAATATGAAATTATAGCAAATTAAAGACAAAATTCATGAGCGTACCCAAAGGTTGTTTTGAAATTATAATTTAACCAGGCCGAAATAAAATCTTTTGCAGGGGTGGGTCGTTGCAAATTACTGGAGGCGCGGTGGCTGTGCGGTAAAGCTTTTTGCTTCTGAACCGGTTTATGGGTTCGAATTCTGGTCTGAAAGTGAAACTTTAGAGTCAACAATTCCATGAACTATAATGTGGAATTTTTAATTAAAAACCTCCTTCATAATTCTTTTTTACAACAGTCTTAAGTGGAGTTTACTCCCCCCTCATTTCTGTAACTTACAGATTTACGGACTTTGCATTTTAGCTGCATATAATGGGTGATTTCGAGGGGAAAGGGTAGTGTCTTCTATAAAAAGTGGAGTTAATTCTATCAGCGTAGCCAACGGGCGTTTCCCCCCTCTAGAATGCTTTCACGTATTCGAGGTTAAAAACCACCATGAATGCATACATGTTACAAGAGTCAAGATGGGTTTCGAATTTAAAAAAAGACACGAAGGGGTTTTGAGATTAAATCACCTACAGAGAAATACGATAAAAGCAACTTCTATATAAAATTAAAGCAAACAGCAGTCGAGAAACTTTATTGGGTGTTTTGTGTTACTTCTCCTCAAGAAGGCTTAAAAACCTCTTTGTATCTCCTATAGCGTTTTGAAGATAAAAAAAACTACTATATAAAATTAAAACATATATACTTTTTTTATATAAGATTTTTTTGTTGTTTAAAATACTGAAAATAGTGCTTGGCTCTGTCTTTATATTAACGCCAGGAAGAATCTGTTTGAAGGGGTACAATAAACGTCCTCTAAAAGAAAGAAGGGTAACAAAGATTAATTTTGTGTACACATACAAAAAAAATAAACAGACAAAAAAAATCATGGCCAGTTCTATCATGCATGTTCTCTTCTATTGTAATATTAGCTTAGTCATTTGAGCCTAAAAGTTGTTTATATTAAAAGTTATTGAAACCAAATCATTACTAAGTCGTTTTTTTAATATTTTTTTTCTATTTAATTATCTGCACCTGAGATGAACTCCAATTGGTGACAAGGCAGGGAGACCTAGGACTCCCGTAGTGCCCTAGTAAAGAACTCTGCTGTTTGGCGTAGTGCTTCATAGCTTCCATACAAACATAGTGAACCACTTGATACGTCTTCCCGCAGCTCGCGGAGCTGCGGACACTCTTGCAAGACCGGCGCCACTGTCTCTTCTGATTCCCCGCAGTGTCGGCAACGGGCATCAAAATTTGGCCGGAACCGGGCGAAGTACGCACCTATGGGTAGTGTCCCGTGCGCCACTGCGCTATTGTTGTTTGTTCCGACCTTTTTAGCCTCCACCACGGGTCCTCTCGATCTGGGCGACGCATGTGCTGCCAGACTCCCCTGGCAGTGTTGGAGTCATCCCAGGATTTCAACCACTTTTCATGTACCCACTCTCGTATAACTGTGGTAGCCTGTTTAAACGTACTTGGTGATTCGAAAGTGGGCACGGCCAGCGCTCCTTCTCGAGCTAGAGCGTCAGCCACGGCATTGCCCCTCACTCCGCAGTGCGAGGGCACCCACTGCATAAAGATGACAGCTCCAATAAATAGGCGGATGTTATTTGCGGCGCCTAATGCCTCTTCCACCAGTTCGGACTTTCCCCCTGAGCCAGCCATGGCTTGGAGGCAGGATTGGGAATCGGTAACCATTACAACGGTTGTCGCAACGGTTATGTTTTCACGCAATTTTTGGAGCAGATATTTGAGTGTATTTGTTATCGCCGTCATTTCAGCATCAAAGCTACATGCAGCGAGGCCGCATGTGCCTGAAAGCTTGTCTGGTTCGTGGTCTGGGTAACAGATATAGGCCCCATACCCAGCTCTTACGGGGTCCTTCATGACCGACCCGTCTGTGTAGCAGTAAATGGCGTTGGCCGGGTAGGTCTTTAATGTGTCCATTGCCATTTTCCTTAGTAAGTCCGGGTGTGTGTGTCGTTTTGTGGCCCCCTCCAACCCGTGTATGGTTAGATTGATGGGAGGGATGGGCTGTCTCCTCCAGGGCGGGCACGTGCTTATCCGTCGGATTGGGACCCGGTCAGTGGAGAGGCCAGCTTGAGCACTCAAATTTGTTGCGCAGTGCATAAATGAACTCCGTTTGATCCGGTTTTTAACTCTCCACCGAGTGACTAGAGTATGGGTCGGTAGCCCTGGTTCGCCCCTTTTGTAGCGTTCCAGGGCCGTTAGCACGGCGCGCTTTCTCCTAAGGCTGAGAGGAGCCACGTTGGACATGATTTCTGCAGCGGAAGTTGGGCTCGTTCTATAGGTGCCGCAAAATGAATCTAAGAGCCTGGGCCTGTACACGATCGAGTGATTCGAGGGCCGTCTTGCTTGCGTACACCTGCACGGGCAGGCTGTACTCAATTTGGGACCTGACAGCCCCCGTGTACAGAGTGCGGAGCATGTCAGCTCGGGCGCCCCACTTGGTACTGGCTAGCTTTCTAAGTAACCCTAACTTCTCCGAGGCCTTTCTTTCAACGTCCTGGATGTGCAAGTGCATTGAGAGCTTTCTATCTAGGGTGACTCCTAGATATTTTGGCGTGTTTTCACGTTGGAGTCGCAGCCCACCGACATGAAACTGGCTGTACGCGCCGAATCTTTGGCCTCAAGATTGCGAAGAAGACGCCAGGCTTTGGAAGTATCCCGAAGATCCAGCCCGGCACAGGCATCCCTCCAGTGGTCCGCCCGTACACGTTGGGCCACCTCGCTGGCCTTCCGGCATAATGCATTGAACTGCCTGCGGCATTCGGGTGTCCCCTTTCTTTGTGCTCTGCGCCTTGCCCGTTTCCTGGCCCTGACTATTCGATCTAATTCTCAGGACCAGGCGGGTCTATGCCGTATGCCGGGATAGGTCCGCGGGATATGCTTCCTAGCCGCACCCAAAATCGCTGCAGTGATTTCGCCGTATTTGGAGTCGACTGTCCCTTCCTCCACCGCGATACACGATAGGGCGGAGTCGACAGCCGCCCCGTATGCTGGCCAGTCAGCCTTAGTGTAGCTCCATTTTTTGGGCCGTTTAGTGGCTACACCCCTGGCCTCTGAGAGAGTAATAGTGATTTCAATGGGCCTATGATCACTTTCAACATCCTCAAGCACTTTAATTGTGGTTTTCCCCTCTTGATCTGCAGAGATTAGAGTTAGATCAGGTCTCGATAGAGATCCGTTGCCAGTGTGTAGGAGGGTTGGCGGGCTATGCTTATTTTTCATGCAAAATAAGTTCGTAGTGTTGAGAATTTCTTGGACTTTTTGGCCCGAGAAGTCGGTTGTGTCATAGCCCCATGCAGGAGACTTGGCATTTAGGTCCCCAGCTAATAGAGTTTGATATAGAATATTTTTATTGCCGAGGTTAATGGCAAGTTCATGTTTTGGCGGGTTATAGCAGTTTATTACCGTGAGTTTTCTGCCAGCTTTAAAAATATCCAGCGAGCTGGCGTCGGTACGCCCGCTTTGAGGGCCAGGATTTTGAGAAACTGTCATGCCGTTTCTGACATACGTGATGATTCCACGGCACTCAGCGCATTTACATTTATAAGCCGTGTAGCCACTGATGTGGTTACTTCGTTTCTTGCCTACCAGAGTCTCCTGCAAGAGCGCGATGTCTATTGCCCTCTCGTGGAGGAGTTTTGTGAGCTCTAATACCTTGGGTATCAATCCACAGATATTGAGCTGAAGTATCTTTATCTGGCTAAGTTTATCGCTCCCTAAGAGTTTAGGACTGGAAGCGACAAAACGGTGTAATGGTTGGTGTTTTGGAGGACCGATGGTCCTCGCTTCGTTGGTCATAGTCGGTTGGGCCTTTTGGTTGGTAATAGTTGGTTTGGCCTGGTGCGGGACATGATCACCAGGTTGGTGTGGTTGGCTAGCCACACCTTGGCTACCGTTCTTCCGAGGGAAGAACGAATGCAGTGTAGCCTGGAAAGAGGGCTTTTTCCAAAGAGGGGGAACCTTCGCTAATTTATCGTGGTTCGACAGGTTCCGCCGGATCGGAACCACGGGGCGAGTAATAGAGGATTTTTCGTTGTCGGGTCTGCCGCCCACTACCCGCGCGACGAAGCCTGTTTGGGTCTGCTCGTACCCGGGTTTTCTGGTTTGTTGTGTAATATTCATGTTTGTATGAAGTCGAAGACCGTTGGCGGCCTAAGTTATTGCCGATTAGAAAGCAGTGTACACAGGGCCTGCAAGAGGGTCCGGGATCTTAGGGTGCGGGAAGTCCGCACCACTGGTCACCACCTCCGTATGGCAAGAGCTCGCTTACGAGAGGAGTGGTTGTGTGAGGATTGCTCGATATCCCCAGTATCGAAACTGCTTATTGGGAAGCGCGTTCCTCTACTACCTAACAGGAGACGGCTAGATAGAGCCTAGCTCGTGGACGCCAACCAGTCCGCCCGACACAGCCCGATAAGTCCGCGCCAGTCAGTCTTTGCCCAAAGAGAGATCCGCGAATCAGCCGAGTCCCAGTAGAACCCGACCAACCCTCGAGTTGGTGTCCAGCGCTATCCGCTTTTCGGAGATCCCGTGAGGTCCTTTAATCACCGTTGCCCCGGGGCCCCTAAGGGGGGGGCTGGACATAACCCCTTTGATTTCCTTTTACACTTGCCGGCTGCTCATTCATCAGCGGCAAGCAACCAGTACTCTTGGCCACTCCCAAAGAGTGGAGTGTTCACCCGACAACCACGATAAAGTGGTACTGGAATTGCCGAGAATTATCTGCACTAGGGTGTGTCACTCTGTACAGAAAGCTCATTGTTTTAAACAACATTACCCCCTAAAAAAAACAACCTTCCTTACAAAAGAAAAAAAAAAAGATGTTTTTTTTAAACATGTGAATTAATTTATTTTTACTTAGTCGAGACGACACAAGATATCTGGTATGTCAATTGTCATTGACGATGTCAACTTACTGGTAAATATGCACTAGAATGAAGAATGTAAACCTCATTACTGAACGAAAGAAAAAAAAAAAGAAGTGTCTTAAATGGCATGCTAACTTGCAAAGATGAAGTAAATTTTACATTTATCTGAACCTGGCAATGTGTTTCCATTGTTTTAACACAATACAATACGTCTGGGAAGATAAGGTAGGTAAAATATATCTGGCTGAAGTGTTCCAGTTGACTGTTGAGAAGGAAAATTACTGCAGTACAAAGATGGAAAACGTCCAAACACTGGAGCTTCCGCCCTATTAGTCATGAAACGAGTTGACGGAAGAGAACTAACTACATAATTACTAGGTGGAGGTTATAATATGAATAATGCAAGGTGATAAAACACACTTGTCCACCTTTTAAATTTTGCATTGTTTTTGTGTAAGTCGCCTCTTTAAGGCTCCTTCGTGGTCTGTTCACGGAGAAAGGAGATTAGATTGGGTCTACATTATGTGCCAGTGTCGAGACAGCAATGTGCTTGAATATTGAAATATATAAAGTAACAATATTTTTATATTTTTCATTTTAAAACAAACTTTTCTGTTGTGATTTTTTTTAAATTTTAAATTGCGTTCTTGAACAATATTATTATTTAATACAGTTATATACTTGCTTCCTTTACTTTACATGTTGAAATTTAAATCTATCTTTTAAAGAATGGTGAATATTGATCGACTAATTTGAGACCAAGAAATTGCAATCACTTAGAAATAAAAGCCAGGATATTCTTTAAATTAACATTTAAAAATGGGGTTTGTTTGGATAACAGTCCATGATGGAAATTCTTAATAAAGCCTTAATGTTTATGCTACCAAGTGGAAGGACATTTTTTATAAGGCTATTAAAGGTAACGAATCAAAACGTGCTCGACCCACGAAGGTCATTGTATATCAACGATCACTTTTACGATCCTACCACTTCTGAGGGAACTAGATTAAATTAAATTTTTTTAAAAAAGTTTTTTTGACGACAATAACCAAGTGGAAATATATAGATTAATCCTGACAAATATTTTAGTGATCGAAGATAGTACATTTCTCAAATATTATACATATATATTACACATACAAAAAAATAAACAGACAAGAAATATCATGGCCAGTTCTATCATGCATGTTCTCTTCTATTGTAATATTAGCTTAGTCATTTGAGCCTAAAAGTTGTTAATATTAAAAGTTATTTAAAAACCAAATCATTACTAAGTCGTTTTTTTTTTTAAATTCTATTTAATTATCTGCACTAGGATGTGTCACTCTATACAGAAAGCTCATTACCCCCTAAAAAAAAAAAAACCTTCCTTACAAAAGAAAAAAAAATTAATGTTTTTTTTAAACATGTGAATTAATTTATTTTTACTTAGTCGAGACGACACAAGATATCTGGTATGTCAATTGTCATTGACGATGTCAACTTACTGGTAATTTTATGTGTATTGTAGGTGAACATAGAACGGCTTATTCGAAAAGAGAAATGAGCTATCCTGGAGACCAACATCCACCTCATCCTACGCTTCGATACGTTTAAAGCTAAAAACAGGCTAAATATGCACTAGAATGAAGAATGTAAACCTCATTACTGAACGAAAGAAAAAAAAAAGAAGTGTCTTCAATGGCATGCTAACTTGCAAAGATGAAGTAAATTTTACATTTATCTGAACCTGGCAATGTGTTACCATTGTTTTAACACAATACAATACGTCTGGGAAGATAAGGTAGGTAAATTGAATCTGGCTGAAGTGTTCCAGTTGACTGTTGAGAAGGAAAATTACTGCAGTACAAAGATGGAAAACGTCCAAACACTGGAGCTTACGCCCTATTAGTCATGAAACGAGTTGACGGAAGAGAACTAACTACATAATTACTAGGTGGAGGTTATAATATGAATAATGCTAGGTGATAAAACACACTTGTCCACCTTTTAAATTTTGCATTGTTTTTGTGTTTTGTGGTTAGTCGCCTCTTTAAGGCTCCTTCGTGGTTTGTTCACGGAGAAAGGGGATTAGATTGGGTCTACATTGTGTGCCAGTGTCGAGACAGCAATGTGCTTGAATATTGAAAAATATAAAGTAACAATATTTTCATATTTTTCATTTTAAAACAAACTTTTCTGTTGTGATTTTTTTTAAATTTTAAATTGTGTTCTTGAACAATAATATTATTATTTAATACAGTTATATACTTGCTTCCTTTATTTTACATGTTGAAATTTCAATCTATCTTCTAAAGAATGGAGAATATTGATCGACTAATTTGAGACCAAGAAATTGCAATTACTTAGAAATAAAAGCCACGATATTCTTTAAATTAACATTTAAAAATAGGGTTGGTTTGGATAACATTCCATGATGGAAATTCTTAATAAAGCCTTAATGTTTATGCTACCAAGTGGAAGGACATTTTTTATAAGGCTATTAAAGGTAACGAATAAAAACGTGCTCGACCCACAAAGGTCATTGTATATCAACGATCACTTTTACGATCCTACCACTTCTGAGGGAACTAGATTAAATTAAATTTTTTTTAAAAAGTTTTTTTGACGACAATAACCAAGTGAAAATATATATAATTTAATCCTGACAAATATTTTAGTGATCTCAAATATTATACATATATTATACACATACAAAAAAATAAACAGACAAAAAAAATCATGGCCAGTTCTATCATGCATGTTCTCTTCTATTGTAATATTAGCTTAGTCATTTGAGCCTAAAAGTTGTTAATATTAAAAGTTATTTAAAAACCAAATCATTACTAAGTCGTTTTTTTTTTTAAATTCTATTTAATTATCTGCACTAGGATGTGTCACTCTCTACAGAAAGCTCATTACCCCCTAAAAAAAAAAAAAACTTCCTTACAAAAGAAAAAAATTGATGTTTTTTTTAAACATGTGAATTAATTTATTTTTACTTAGTCTAGACGACACAAGATATCTGGTATGTCAATTGTCATTGACGATGTCAACTTACTGGTAATTTTATGTGTATTGTAGGTAAACATAGAACGGCTTATTCGAACAGAGAAATGAGCTATCCTGGAGACAAACATCCACCTCATCCTACGCTTCGATACGTTTAAAGCTAAAAACAGGCTAAATATGCACTAGAATGAAGAATGTAAACCTCATTACTGAACGAAAGAAAAAAAAAAGAAGTGTCTTCAATGGCATGCTAACTTGCAAAGATGAAGTAAATTTTACATTTATCTGAACCTGGCAATGTGTTACCATTGTTTTAACACAATACAATACGTCTGGGAAGATAAGGTAGGTAAATTGAATCTGGCTGAAGTGTTCCAGTTGACTGTTGAGAAGGAAAATTACTGCAGTACAAAGATGGAAAACGTCCAAACACTGGAGCTTCCGCCCTATTAGTCATGAAACGAGTTGACGGAAGAGAACTAACTACATAATTACTAGGTGGAGGTTATAATATGAATAATGCTAGGTGATAAAACACACTTGTCCACCTTTTAAATTTTGCATTGTTTTTGTGTTTTGTGGTTAGTCGCCTCTTTAAGGCTCCTTCGTGGTTTGTTCACGGAGAAAGGGGATTAGATTGGGTCTACATTGTGTGCCAGTGTCGAGACAGCAATGTGCTTGAATATTGAAATATATAAAGTAACAATATTTTTATATTTTTCATTTTAAAACAAACTTTTCTGTTGTGATTTTTTTAAAATTTTAAATTGTGTTCTTGAACAATAATATTATTATTTAATACAGTTATATACTTGCTTCCTTTATTTTACATGTTGAAATTTCAATCTATCTTCTAAAGAATGGAGAATATTGATCGACTAATTTGAGACCAAGAAATTGCAATCACTTAGAAATAAAAGCCACGATATTCTTTAAATTAACATTTAAAAAGACGGTTGGTTTGGATAACAGTCCATGATGGAAATTCTTAATAAAGCCTTAATGTTTATGCTACCAAGTGGAAGGACATTTTTTATAAGGCTACAAAAGGTAACGAATCAAAACGTGCTCGACCCACGAAGGTCATTGTATATCAACGATCACTTTTACGATCCTACCACTTCTGAGGGAACTAGATTAAATTAAATTAAAAAAAAAAGTTTTTTTGACGACAATAACCAAGTGGAAATATATAATTTAATCCTGACAAATATTTTAGTGATCGAAGATAGTACATTTCTCAAATATTATACATATATATTACACATACAAAAAAATAAACAGACAAAAAAAATCATGGCCAGTTCTATCATGCATGTTCTCTTCTATTGTAATATTAGCTTAGTCATTTGAGCCTAAAAGTTGTTAATATTAAAAGTTATTTAAAAACTAAATCATTACAAAGTCGTTTTTTTTTTTTAATTTCTATTTATTTATCTGCACTAGGATGTGTCACTCTGTACAGAAAGCTCATTACCCCCTAAAAAAAAAAAAAACTTACTTACAAAAGAAAAAAATTAATGTTTTTTTTAAACATGTGAATTAATTTATTTTTACTTAGTCGAGACGACACAAGATATCTGGTATGTCAATTGTCATTGACGGTGTCAACTTACTGGTAATTTTATGTGTATTGTAGGTGAACATAGAACGGCTTATTCGAACAGAGAAATGAGCTATCCTGGAGACCAACATCCACCTCATCCTACGCTTCGATACGTTTAAAGCTAAAAACAGGCTAAATATGCACTAGAATGAAGAATGTAAACCTCATTACTGAACGAAAGAAAAAAAAAAGAAGTGTCTTCAATGGCATGCTAACTTGCAAAGATGAAGTAAATTTTACATTTATCTGAACCTGGCAATGTGTTACCATTGTTTTAACACAATACAATACGTCTGGGAAGATAAGGTAGGTAAATTGAATCTGGCTGAAGTGTTCCAGTTGACTGTTGAGAAGGAAAATTACTGCAGTACAAAGATGGAAAACGTCCAAACACTGGAGCTTCCGCCCTATTAGTCATGAAACGAGTTGACGGAAGAGAACTAACTACATAATTACTAGGTGGAGGTTATAATATGAATAATGCTAGGTGATAAAACACACTTGTCCACCTTTTAAATTTTGCATTGTTTTTGTGTAAGTCGCCTCTTTAAGGCTCCTTCGTCGTCCGTTCACGGAGAAAGGAGATTAGATTGGGTCTACATTATGTGCCAGTGTCGAGACAGCAATGTGCTTAAATATTTAAATATATAAAGTAACAATATTTTTATATTTTTCATTTTAAAACAAACTTTTCTGTTGTGATTTCTTTTAAATTTTAAATTGCGTTCTTGAACAATATTATTATTTAATACAGTTATATACTTGCTTCCTTTACTTTACATGTTGAAATTTAAATCTATCTTTTAAAGAATGGTGAATATTGATCGACTAATTTGAGACCAAGAAATTGCAATCACTTAGAAATAAAAGCCACGATATTCTTTAAATTAACATTTAAAAAGACGGTTGGTTTGGATAACAGTCCATGATGGAAATTCTTAATAAAGCCTTAATGTTTATGCTTCCAAGTGGAAGGACATTTTTTATAAGGCTATTAAAGGTAACGAATCAAAACGTGCTCGACCCACGAAGGTCATTGTATATCAACGATCACTTTTACGATCCTACCACTTCTGAGGGAACTAGATTAAATTAAATTTTTAAAAAAAAGTTTTTTTGACGACAATAACCAAGTGGAAATATATAATTTAATCCTGACAAATATTTTAGTGATCGAAGATAGTACATTTCTCAAATATTATACATATATATTACACATACAATAAAATAAACAGACAAAAAAAATCATGGCCAGTTCTATCATGCATGTTCTCTTCTATTGTAATATTAGCTTAGTCATTTGAGCCTAAAAGTTGTTAATATTAAAAGTTATTTAAAAACCAAATCATTACTAAGTCGTTTTTTTTTTTTAAATTCTATTTATTTATCTGCACTAGGATGTGTCACTCTATACAGAAAGCTCATTACCCCCTAAAAAAAAAAAAACTTCCTTACAAAAGAAAAAAATTAATGTTTTTTTTAAACATGTGAATTAATTTATTTTTACTTAGTCGAGACGACACAAGATATCTGGTATGTCAATTGTCATTGACGATGTCAACTTACTGGTAATTTTATGTGTATTGTAGGTGAACATAGAACGGCTTATTCGAACAGAGAAATGAGCTATCCTGGAGACCAACATCCACCTCATCCTACGCTTCGATACGTTTAAAGCTAAAAACAGGCTAAATATGCACTAGAATGAAGAATGTAAACATCATTACTGAACGAAAGAAAAAAAAAAGAAGTGTCTTCAATGGCATGCTAACTTGCAAAGATGAAGTAAATTTTACATTTATCTGAACCTGGCAATGTGTTACCATTGTTTTAACACAATACAATACGTCTGGGAAGATAAGGTAGGTAAATTGAATCTGGCTGAAGTGTTCCAGTTGACTGTTGAGAAGGAAAATTACTGCAGTACAAAGATGAAAAACGTCCAAACACTGGAGCTTCCGCCCTATTAGTCATGAAACGAGTTGACGGAAGAGAACTAACTACATAATTACTAGGTGGAGGTTATAATATGAATAATGCTAGGTGATAAAACACACTTGTCCACCTTTTAAATTTTGCATTGTTTTTGTGTTTTGTGGTTAGTCGCCTCTTTAAGGCTCCTTCGTGGTTTGTTCACGGAGAAAGGGGATTAGATTGGGTCTACATTGTGTGCCAGTGTCGAGACAGCAATGTGCTTGAATATTGAAATATATAAAGTAACAATATTTTTATATTTTTTTATTTTAAAACAAACTTTTCTGTTGTGATTTTTTTTTAAATTTTAAATTGTGTTCTTGAACAAAAATATTATTATTTAATACAGTTATATACTTGCTTCCTTTATTTTACATGTTGAAATTTCAATCTATCTTCTAAAGAATGGAGAATATTGATCGACTAATTTGAGACCAAGAAATTGCAATCACTTAGAAATAAAAGCCACGATATTCTTTAAATTAACATTTAAAAATAGGGTTGGTTTGGATAACAGTCCATGATGGAAATTCTTAATAAAGCCTTAATGTTTATGCTACCAAGTGGAAGGACATTTTTTATAAGGCTACAAAAGGTAACGAATTAAAACGTGCTCGACCCACGAAGGTCATTGTATATCAACTATCACTTTTACGATCCTACCACTTCTGAGGGAACTAGATTAAACTAAATTTAAAAAAAAAAGTTTTTTTGACGACAATAACCAAGTGGAAATATATAATTTAATCCTGACAAATATTTTAGTGATCGAAGATAGTACATTTCTCAAATATTATACATATATATTACACATACAAAAAAATAAACAGACAAAAAAAATCATGGCCAGTTCTATCATGCATGTTCTCTTCTATTGTAATATTAGCTTAGTCATTTGAGCCTAAAAGTTGTTAATATTAAAAGTTATTTAAAAACCAAATCATTACTAAGTCGTTTTTTTTTTAAATTTCTATTTATTTATCTGCACTAGGATGTGTCACTCTGTACAGAAAGCTCATTACCCCCTAAAAAAAAAAAAAAAACTTCCTTACAAAAGAAAAAAATTAATGTTTTTTTTAAACATGTGAATTAATTTATTTTTACTTAGTCGAGACGACACAAGATATCTGGTATGTCAATTGTCATTGACGGTGTCAACTTACTAATAATTTTATGTGTTATGTAGGTGAACATAGAACGGCTTATTCGAACAGAGAAATGAGCTATCCTGGAGACCAACATCCACCTCATCCTACGCTTCGATACGTTTAAAGCTAAAAACAGGCTAAATATGCACTAGAATGAAGAATGTAAACATCATTACTGAACGAAAGAAAAAAAAAAGAAGTGTCTTCAATGGCATGCTAACTTGCAAAGATGAAGTAAATTTTACATTTATCTGAACCTGGCAATGTGTTACCATTGTTTTAACACAATACAATACGTCTGGGAAGATAAGGTAGGTAAATTGAATCTGGCTGAAGTGTTCCAGTTGACTGTTGAGAAGGAAAATTACTGCAGTACAAAGATGGAAAACGTCCAAACACTGGAGCTTCCGCCCTATTAGTCATGAAACGAGTTGACGGAAGAAAAATAACTACATAATTATTAGGTGGAGGTTATAATATGAATAATGCTAGGTGATAAAACACACTTGTCCACCTTTTAAATTTTGCATTGTTTTTGTGTAAGTCGCCTCTTTAAGGCTCCTTCGTGGTCTGTTCACGGAGAAAGGAGATTAGATTGGGTCTACATTATGTGCCAGTGTCGAGACAGCAATGTGCTTAAATATTTATATATATAAAGTAACAATATTTTTATATTTTTCATTTTAAAACAAACTTTTCTGTTGTGATTTCTTTTAAATTTTAAATTGTGTTCTTGAACAATATTATTATTTAATACAGTTAAATACTTGCTTCCTTTACTTTACATGTTGAAATTTAAATCTATCTTTTAAAGAATGGAGAATATTGATCGACTAATTTGAGACCAAGAAATTGCAATCACTTAGAAATAAAAGCCACGATATTCTTTAAATTAACATTTAAAAAGACGGTTGGTTTGGATAACAGTCCATGATGGAAATTCTTAATAAAGCCTTAATGTTTATGCTACCAAGTGGAAGGACATTTTTTATAAGGCTACAAAAGGTAACGAATCAAAACGTGCTCGACCCACGAAGGTCATTGTATATCAACTATCACTTTTACGATCCTACCACTTCTGAGGGAACTAGATTAAACTAAATTTTAAAAAAAAAGTTTTTTTGACGACAATAACCAAGTGGAAATATATAATTTAATCCTGACAAATATTTTAGTGATCGAAGATAGTACATTTCTCAAATATTATACATATATATTACACATACAAAAAAATAAACAGACAAAAAAAATCATGGCCAGTTCTATCATGCATGTTCTCTTCTATTGTAATATTAGCTTAGTCATTTGAGCCTAAAAGTTGTTAATATTAAAAGTTATTTAAAAACCAAATCATTACTAAGTCGTTTTTTTTTAAATTCTATTTAATTATCTGCACTAGGATGTGTCACTCTGTACAGAAAGCTCATTGTTTTAAACTACATTACCCCCTAAAAAAAAACAACCTTCCTTACAAAAGAAAAAAAAATAGATGTTTTTTTTAAACATGTAAATTAATTTATTTTTACTTAATCGAGACGACACAAGATATCTGGTATGTCAATTGTCATTGACAATGTCAACTTACTGGTAATTTTATGTGTACTGTAGGTGAACATAGAACGGCTTATTCGAACAGAGAAATGAGCTATCCTGGAGACCAACATCCTCCTCATTCTACGCTTCGATACGTTTAAAGCTAAAAACAGGCTAAATATGCACTAGAATGAAGAATGTAAACCTCATTACTGAACGAAAGAAAAAAAAAAGAAGTGTCTTCAATGGCATGCTAACTTGCAAAGATGAAGTAAATTTTACATTTATCTGAACCTGGCAATGTGTTACCATTGTTTTAACACAATACAATACGTCTGGGAAGATAAGGTAGGTAAATTGAATCTGGCTGAAGTGTTCCAGTTGACTGTTGAGAAGGAAAATTACTGCTGTACAAAGATGGAAAACGTCTAA
This sequence comes from Biomphalaria sudanica, assembly GCA_036873155.1. NCBI lineage: Eukaryota > Metazoa > Mollusca > Gastropoda > Planorbidae > Biomphalaria > Biomphalaria sudanica. Next base: position 93,235 of record JAZGLO010005707.1, on the reverse strand, counting down.
ACACTGGAACTTCCGCCCTATTAGTCATGAAACGAGTTGACAAAAGAGAACTAACTACATAATTACTAGGTGGAGGTTATAATATGAATAATGCAAGGTGATAAAACACACTTGTCCACCTTTTAAATTTTGCATTGCTTTTGTGTAAGTCGCCTCTTTAAGGCTCCTTCGTGGTCTGTTCACGGAGAAAGGAGATTAGATTGGGTCTACATTATGTGCCAGTGTCGAGACAGCAATGTGCTTGAATATTGAAATATATAAAGTAACAATATTTTTATATTTTTCATTTTTAAACAAACTTTTCTGTTTTGATTTCTTTTAAATTTTAAATTGCGTTCTTGAACAATATTATTATTTAATACAGTTATATACTTGCTTCCTTTACTTTACATGTTGAAATTTAAATCTATCTTTTAAAGAATGGTGAATATTAATCGACTAATTTGAGACCAAGAAATTGCAATCACTTAGAAATAAAAGCCACGATATTCTTTAAATTAACATTTAAAAATAGGGTTGGTTTGGATAACAGTCCATGATGGAAATTCTTAATAAAGCCTTAATGTTTATGCTACCAAGTGGAAGGACATTTTTTATAAGGCTACAAAAGGTAACGAATCAAAACGTGCTCGACCCACGAAGGTCATTGTATATCAACGATCACTTTTACGATCCTACCACTTCTGAGGGAACTAGATTAAATTAAATTAAAAAAAAAAGTTTTTTTGACGACAATAACCAAGTGGAAATATATAATTTAATCCTGACAAATATTTTAGTGATCGAAGATAGTACATTTCTCAAATATTATACATATATATTACACATACAAAAAAATAAACAGACAAAAAAAATCATGGCCAGTTCTATCATGCATGTTCTCTTCTATTGTAATATTAGCTTAGTCATTTGAGCCTAAAAGTTGTTAATATTAAAAGTTATTTAAAAACAAATCATTACTAAGTCGTTTTTTTTTTTTAAATTCTATTTAATTATCTGCACTAGGATGTGTCACTCTGTACAGAAAGCTCATTGTTTTAAACTACATTACCCCCTAAAAAAAAAACAACCTTCCTTACAAAAGAAAAAAAAAATAGATGTTTTTTTTAAACATGTGAATTAATTTATTTTTACTTAGTCGAGACGACACAAGATATCTGGTATGTCAATTGTCATTGACGATGTCAACTTAGTGGTAATTTTATTCGTACTGTAGGTGAACATAGAACGGCTTATTCGAACAGAGAAATGAGCTATCCTGGAGACCAACATCCACCTCATCCTACGCTTCGATACGTTTAAAGCTAAAAACAGGCTAAATATGCACTAGAATGAAGAATGTAAACCTCATTACTGAACGAAAGAAAAAAAAAAGAAGTGTCTTCAATGGCATGCTAACTTGCAAAGATGAAGTAAATTTTACATTTATCTGAACCTGGCAATGTGTTACCATTGTTTTAACACAATACAATACGTCTGGGAAGATAAGGTAGGTAAATTGAATCTGGCTGAAGTGTTCCAGTTGACTGTTGAGAAGGAAACTTACTGCTGTACAAAGATGGAAAACGTCTAAACACTGGAGCTTCCGCCCTATTAGTCATGAAACGAGTTGACAAAAGAGAACTAACTACATAATTACTAGGTGGAGGTTATAATATGAATAATGCAAGGTGATAAAACACACTTGTCCACCTTTTAAATTTTGCATTGTTTTTGTGTAAGTCGCCTCTTTAAGGCTCCTTCGTGGTCTGTTCACGGAGAAAGGAGATTAGATTGGGTCTACATTATGTGCCAGTGTCGAGACAGCAATGTGCTTGAATATTGAAATATATAAAGTAACAATATTTTTATATTTTTCATTTTAAAACAAACTTTTCTGTTGTGATTTCTTTTAAATTTTAAATTGGGTTCTTGAACATTATTATTATTTAATACAGTTATATACTTGCTTCCTTTACTTTACATGTTGAAATTTAAATCTATCTTTTAAAGAATGGTGAATATTAATCGACTAATTTGAGACCAAGAAATTGCAATCACTTAGAAATAAAAGCCACGATATTCTTTAAATTAACATTTAAAAATAGGGTTGGTTTGGATAACAGTCCATGATGAAAATTCTTAATAAAGCCTTAATGTTTATGCTACCAAGTGGAAGGACATTTTTTATAAGGCTATTAAAGGTAACGAATCAAAACGTGCTCGACCAACGAAGGTCATTGTATATCAACGATCACTTTTACGATCCTACCACTTCTAAGGGAACTAGATTAAACTAAATTTAAAAAAAAAAGTTTTTTTGACGACAATAACCAAGTGGAAATATATAATTTAATCCTGACAAATATTTTAGTGATCGAAGATAGTACATTTCTCAAATATTATACATATATATTACACATACAAAAAAATAAACAGACAAAAAAAATCATGGCCAGTTCTATCATGCATGTTCTCTTCTATTGTAATATTAGCTTAGTCATTTGAGCCTAAAAGTTGTTAATATTAAAAGTTATTTAAAAACAAATCATTACTAAGTCGTTTTTTTTTTAAAATTCTATTTAATTATCTGCACTAGGATGTGTCACTCTGTACAGAAAGCTCATTGTTTTAAACTACATTACCCCAAAAAAAAAAAACAACCTTCCTTACAAAAGAAAAAAAAAATAGATGTTTTTTTTAAACATGTGAATTAATTTATTTTTACTTAGTCGAGACGACACAAGATATCTGGTATGTCAATTGTCATTGACGATGTCAACTTAGTGGTAATTTTATGTGTACTGTAGGTGAACATAGAACGGCTTATTCGAACAGAGAAATGAGCTATCCTGGAGACCAACATCCACCTCATCCTACGCTTCGATACGTTTAAAGCTAAAAACAGGCTAAATATGCACTAGAATGAAGAATGTAAACCTCATTACTGAACGAAAGAAAAAAAAAAGAAGTGTCTTCAATGGCATGCTAACTTGCAAAGATGAAGTAAATTTTACATTTATCTGAACCTGGCAATGTGTTACCATTGTTTTAACACAATACAATACGTCTGGGAAGATAAGGTAGGTAAATTGAATCTGGCTGAAGTGTTCCAGTTGACTGTTGAGAAGGAAAATTACTGCTGTACAAAGATGGAAAACGTCTAAACACTGGAACTTCCGCCCTATTAGTCATGAAACGAGTTGACAAAAGAGAACTAACTACATAATTACTAGGTGGAGGTTATAATATGAATAATGCAAGGTGATAAAACACACTTGTCCACCTTTTAAATTTTGCATTGTTTTTGTGTAAGTCGCCTCTTTAAGGCTCCTTCGTGGTCTGTTCACGGAGAAAGGAGATTAGATTGGGTCTACATTATGTGCCAGTGTCGAGACAGCAATGTGCTTAAATATTTATATATATAAAGTAACAATATTTTTATATTTTTCATTTTAAAACAAACTTTTCTGTTGTGATTTCTTTTAAATTTTAAATTGTGTTCTTGAACAATATTATTATTTAATACAGTTAAATACTTGCTTCCTTTACTTTACATGTTGAAATTTAAATCTATCTTTTAAAGAATGGAGAATATTGATCGACTAATTTGAGACCAAGAAATTGCAATCACTTAGAAATAAAAGCCACGATATTCTTTAAATTAACATTTAAAAAGACGGTTGGTTTGGATAACAGTCCATGATGGAAATTCTTAATAAAGCCTTAATGTTTATGCTACCAAGTGGAAGGACATTTTTTATAAGGCTACAAAAGGTAACGAATCAAAACGTGCTCGACCCACGAAGGTCATTGTATATCAACGATCACTTTTACGATCCTACCACTTCTGAGGGAACTAGATTAAACTAAATTTTAAAAAAAAAGTTTTTTTGACGACAATAACCAAGTGGAAATATATAATTTAATCCTGACAAATATTTTAGTGATCGAAGATAGTACATTTCTCAAATATTATACATATATATTACACATACAAAAAAATAAACAGACAAAAAAAATCATGGCCAGTTCTATCATGCATGTTCTCTTCTATTGTAATATTAGCTTAGTCATTTGAGCCTAAAAGTTGTTAATATTAAAAGTTATTTAAAAACCAAATCATTACTAAGTCGTTTTTTTTTAAATTCTATTTAATTATCTGCACTAGGATGTGTCACTCTGTACAGAAAGCTCATTGTTTTAAACTACATTACCCCCTAAAAAAAAACAACCTTCCTTACAAAAGAAAAAAAAATAGATGTTTTTTTTAAACATGTAAATTAATTTATTTTTACTTAATCGAGACGACACAAGATATCTGGTATGTCAATTGTCATTGACAATGTCAACTTACTGGTAATTTTATGTGTACTGTAGGTGAACATAGAACGGCTTATTCGAACAGAGAAATGAGCTATCCTGGAGACCAACATCCTCCTCATTCTACGCTTCGATACGTTTAAAGCTAAAAACAGGCTAAATATGCACTAGAATGAAGAATGTAAACCTCATTACTGAACGAAAGAAAAAAAAAAGAAGTGTCTTCAATGGCATGCTAACTTGCAAAGATGAAGTAAATTTTACATTTATCTGAACCTGGCAATGTGTTACCATTGTTTTAACACAATACAATACGTCTGGGAAGATAAGGTAGGTAAATTGAATCTGGCTGAAGTGTTCCAGTTGACTGTTGAGAAGGAAAATTACTGCTGTACAAAGATGGAAAACGTCTAAACACTGGAACTTCCGCCCTATTAGTCATGAAACGAGTTGACAAAAGAGAACTAACTACATAATTACTAGGTGGAGGTTATAATATGAATAATGCAAGGTGATAAAACACACTTGTCCACCTTTTAAATTTTGCATTGCTTTTGTGTAAGTCGCCTCTTTAAGGCTCCTTCGTGGTCTGTTCACGGAGAAAGGAGATTAGATTGGGTCTACATTATGTGCCAGTGTCGAGACAGCAATGTGCTTGAATATTGAAATATATAAAGTAACAATATTTTTATATTTTTCATTTTTAAACAAACTTTTCTGTTTTGATTTCTTTTAAATTTTAAATTGCGTTCTTGAACAATATTATTATTTAATACAGTTATATACTTGCTTCCTTTACTTTACATGTTGAAATTTAAATCTATCTTTTAAAGAATGGTGAATATTAATCGACTAATTTGAGACCAAGAAATTGCAATCACTTAGAAATAAAAGCCACGATATTCTTTAAATTAACATTTAAAAATAGGGTTGGTTTGGATAACAGTCCATGATGGAAATTCTTAATAAAGCCTTAATGTTTATGCTACCAAGTGGAAGGACATTTTTTATAAGGCTACAAAAGGTAACGAATCAAAACGTGCTCGACCCACGAAGGTCATTGTATATCAACGATCACTTTTACGATCCTACCACTTCTGAGGGAACTAGATTAAATTAAATTAAAAAAAAAAGTTTTTTTGACGACAATAACCAAGTGGAAATATATAATTTAATCCTGACAAATATTTTAGTGATCGAAGATAGTACATTTCTCAAATATTATACATATATATTACACATACAAAAAAATAAACAGACAAAAAAAATCATGGCCAGTTCTATCATGCATGTTCTCTTCTATTGTAATATTAGCTTAGTCATTTGAGCCTAAAAGTTGTTAATATTAAAAGTTATTTAAAAACAAATCATTACTAAGTCGTTTTTTTTTTTTAAATTCTATTTAATTATCTGCACTAGGATGTGTCACTCTGTACAGAAAGCTCATTGTTTTAAACTACATTACCCCCTAAAAAAAAAACAACCTTCCTTACAAAAGAAAAAAAAAATAGATGTTTTTTTTAAACATGTGAATTAATTTATTTTTACTTAGTCGAGACGACACAAGATATCTGGTATGTCAATTGTCATTGACGATGTCAACTTAGTGGTAATTTTATTCGTACTGTAGGTGAACATAGAACGGCTTATTCGAACAGAGAAATGAGCTATCCTGGAGACCAACATCCACCTCATCCTACGCTTCGATACGTTTAAAGCTAAAAACAGGCTAAATATGCACTAGAATGAAGAATGTAAACCTCATTACTGAACGAAAGAAAAAAAAAAGAAGTGTCTTCAATGGCATGCTAACTTGCAAAGATGAAGTAAATTTTACATTTATCTGAACCTGGCAATGTGTTACCATTGTTTTAACACAATACAATACGTCTGGGAAGATAAGGTAGGTAAATTGAATCTGGCTGAAGTGTTCCAGTTGACTGTTGAGAAGGAAACTTACTGCTGTACAAAGATGGAAAACGTCTAAACACTGGAGCTTCCGCCCTATTAGTCATGAAACGAGTTGACAAAAGAGAACTAACTACATAATTACTAGGTGGAGGTTATAATATGAATAATGCAAGGTGATAAAACACACTTGTCCACCTTTTAAATTTTGCATTGTTTTTGTGTAAGTCGCCTCTTTAAGGCTCCTTCGTGGTCTGTTCACGGAGAAAGGAGATTAGATTGGGTCTACATTATGTGCCAGTGTCGAGACAGCAATGTGCTTGAATATTGAAATATATAAAGTAACAATATTTTTATATTTTTCATTTTAAAACAAACTTTTCTGTTGTGATTTCTTTTAAATTTTAAATTGGGTTCTTGAACATTATTATTATTTAATACAGTTATATACTTGCTTCCTTTACTTTACATGTTGAAATTTAAATCTATCTTTTAAAGAATGGTGAATATTAATCGACTAATTTGAGACCAAGAAATTGCAATCACTTAGAAATAAAAGCCACGATATTCTTTAAATTAACATTTAAAAATAGGGTTGGTTTGGATAACAGTCCATGATGAAAATTCTTAATAAAGCCTTAATGTTTATGCTACCAAGTGGAAGGACATTTTTTATAAGGCTATTAAAGGTAACGAATCAAAACGTGCTCGACCAACGAAGGTCATTGTATATCAACGATCACTTTTACGATCCTACCACTTCTAAGGGAACTAGATTAAACTAAATTTAAAAAAAAAAGTTTTTTTGACGACAATAACCAAGTGGAAATATATAATTTAATCCTGACAAATATTTTAGTGATCGAAGATAGTACATTTCTCAAATATTATACATATATATTACACATACAAAAAAATAAACAGACAAAAAAAATCATGGCCAGTTCTATCATGCATGTTCTCTTCTATTGTAATATTAGCTTAGTCATTTGAGCCTAAAAGTTGTTAATATTAAAAGTTATTTAAAAACAAATCATTACTAAGTCGTTTTTTTTTTAAAATTCTATTTAATTATCTGCACTAGGATGTGTCACTCTGTACAGAAAGCTCATTGTTTTAAACTACATTACCCCCTAAAAAAAAAACAACCTTCCTTACAAAAGAAAAAAAAAATAGATGTTTTTTTTAAACATGTGAATTAATTTATTTTTACTTAGTCGAGACGACACAAGATATCTGGTATGTCAATTGTCATTGACGATGTCAACTTAGTGGTAATTTTATGTGTACTGTAGGTGAACATAGAACGGCTTATTCGAACAGAGAAATGAGCTATCCTGGAGACCAACATCCACCTCATCCTACGCTTCGATACGTTTAAAGCTAAAAACAGGCTAAATATGCACTAGAATGAAGAATGTAAACCTCATTACTGAACGAAAGAAAAAAAAAAGAAGTGTCTTCAATGGCATGCTATCTTGCAAAGATGAAGTAAATTTTACATTTATCTGAACCTGGCAATGTGTTACCATTGTTTTAACACAATACAATACGTCTGGGAAGATAAGGTAGGTAAATTGAATCTGGCTGAAGTGTTCCAGTTGACTGTTGAGAAGGAAACTTACTGCTGTACAAAGATGGAAAACGTCTAAACACTGGAGCTTCCGCCCTATTAGTCATGAAACGAGTTGACAAAAGAGAACTAACTACATAATTACTAGGTGGAGGTTATAATATGAATAATGCAAGGTGATAAAACACACTTGTCCACCTTTTAAATTTTGCATTGTTTTTGTGTAAGTCGCCTCTTTAAGGCTCCTTCGTGGTCTGTTCACGGAGAAAGGAGATTAGATTGGGTCTACATTATGTGCCAGTGTCGAGACAGCAATGTGCTTGAATATTGAAATATATAAAGTAAGAATATTTTTATATTTTTCATTTTAAAACAAACTTTTCTGTTGTGATTTCTTTTAAATTTTAAATTGGGTTCTTGAACATTATTATTATTTAATACAGTTATATACTTGCTTCCTTTACTTTACATGTTGAAATTTAAATCTATCTTTTAAAGAATGGTGAATATTGATCGACTAATTTGAGACCAAGAAATTGCAATCACTTAGAAATAAAAGCCACGATATTCTTTAAATTAACATTTAAAAATAGGGTTGGTTTGGATAACAGTCCATGATGGAAATTCTTAATAAAGCCTTAATGTTTATGCTACCAAGTGGAAGGACATTTTTTATAAGGCTATTAAAGGTAACGAATCAAAACGTGCTCGACCCACGAAGGTCATTGTATATCAACGATCACTTTTACGATCCTACCACTTCTGAGGGAACTAGATTAAATTAAATTTTTAAAAAAAAGTTTTTTTGACGACAATAACCAAGTGGAAATATATAATTTAATCCTGACAAATATTTTAGTGATCGAAGATAGTACATTTCTCAAATATTATACATATATATTACACATACAAAAAAATAAACAGACAAAAAAAATCATGGCCAGTTCTATCATGCATGTTCTCTTCAATTGTAATATTAGCTTAGTCATTTGAGCCTAAAAGTTGTTAATATTAAAAGTTATTTAAAAACCAAATCATTACTAAGTCGTTTTTTTTTTAAATTCTATTTAATTATCTGCACTAGGATGTGTCACTCTGTACAGAAAGCTCATTGTTTTAAACTACATTACCCCCTAAAAAAAAACAACCTTCCTTACAAAAGAAAAAAAAATAGATGTTTTTTTTAAACATGTAAATTAATTTATTTTTACTTAGTCGAGACGACACAAGATATCTGGTATGTCAATTGTCATTGACAATGTCAACTTACTGGTAATTTTATGTGTACTGTAGGTGAACATAGAACGGCTTATTCGAACAGAGAAATGAGCTATCCTGGAGACCAACATCCACCTCATTCTACGCTTCGATACGTTTAAAGCTAAAAACAGGCTAAATATGCACTAGAATGAAGAATGTAAACCTCATTACTGAACGAAAGAAAAAAAAAAGAAGTGTCTTCAGTGGCATGCTAACTTGCAAAGATGAAGTAAATTTTACATTTATCTGAACCTGGCAATGTGTTACCATTGTTTTAACACAATACAATACGTCTGGGAAGATAAGGTAGGTAAATTGAATCTGGCTGAAGTGTTCCAGTTGACTGTTGAGAAGGAAAATTACTGCTGTACAAAGATGGAAAACGTCTAAACACTGGAACTTCCGCCCTATTAGTCATGAAACGAGTTGACAAAAGAGAACTAACTACATAATTACTAGGTGGAGGTTATAATATGAATAATGCAAGGTGATAAAACACACTTGTCCACCTTTTAAATTTTGCATTGTTTTTGTGTAAGTCGCCTCTTTAAGGCTCCTTCGTGGTCTGTTCACGGAGAAAGGAGATTAGATTGGGTCTACATTATGTGCCAGTGTCGAGACAGCAATGTGCTTGAATATTGAAATATATAAAGTAACAATATTTTTATATTTTTCATTTTAAAACAAACTTTTCTGTTGTGATTTCTTTTAAATTTTAAATTGCGTTCTTGAACAATATTATTATTTAATACAGTTATATACTTGCTTCCTTTACTTTACATGTTGAAATTTAAATCTATCTTTTAAAGAATGGTGAATATTAATCGACTAATTTGAGACCAAGAAATTGCAATCACTTAGAAATAAAAGCCACGATATTCTTTAAATTAACATTTAAAAATAGGGTTGGTTTGGATAACAGTCCATGATGGAAATTCTTAATAAAGCCTTAATGTTTATGCTACCAAGTGGAAGGACATTTTTTATAAGGCTACAAAAGGTAACGAATCAAAACGTGCTCGACCCACGAAGGTCATTGTATATCAACGATCACTTTTACGATCCTACCACTTCTGAGGGAACTAGATTAAATTAAATTTTTAAAAAAAAGTTTTTTTGACGACAATAACCAAGTGGAAATATATAATTTAATCCTGACAAATATTTTAGTGATCGAAGATAGTACATTTCTCAAATATTATACATATATATTACACATACAAAAAAAATAAACAGACAAAAAAAATCATGGCCAGTTCTATCATGCATGTTCTCTTCTATTGTAATATTAGCTTAGTCATTTGAGCCTAAAAGTTGTTAATATTAAAAGTTATTTAAAAACCAAATCATTACTAAGTCGTTTTTTTTTTTAAATTTCTATTTAATTATCTGCACTAGGATGTGTCACTCTGTACAGAAAGCTCATTGTTTTAAACTACATTACCCCCTAAAAAAAAACAACCTTCCTTACAAAAGAAAAAAAAAAAAGATGTTTTTTTTAAACATGTGAATTAATTTATTTTTACTTAGTCGAGACGACACAAGATATCTGGTATGTCAATTGTCATTGACGATGTCAACTTACTGGTAATTTTATGTGTACTGTAGGTGAACATAGAACGGCTTATTCGAACAGAGAAATGAGCTATCCTGGAGACCAACATCCACCTCATCCTACGCTTCGATACGTTTAAAGCTAAAAACAGGCTAAATATGCACTAGAATGAAGAATGTAAACCTCATTACTGAACGAAAGAAAAAAAAAAGAAGTGTCTTCAATGGCATGCTAACTTGCAAAGATGAAGTAAATTTTACATTTATCTGAACCTGGCAATGTGTTACCATTGTTTTAACACAATACAATACGTCTGGGAAGATAAGGTAGGTAAATTGAATCTGGCTGAAGTGTTCCAGTTGACTGTTGAGAAGGAAACTTACTGCTGTACAAAGATGGAAAACGTCTAAACACTGGAGCTTCCGCCCTATTAGTCATGAAACGAGTTGACAAAAGAGAACTAACTACATAATTACTAGGTGGAGGTTATAATATGAATAATGCAAGGTGATAAAACACACTTGTCCACCTTTTAAATTTTGCATTGTTTTTGTGTAAGTCGCCTCTTTAAGGCTCCTTCGTGGTCTGTTCACGGAGAAAGGAGATTAGATTGGGTCTACATTATGTGCCAGTGTCGAGACAGCAATGTGCTTGAATATTGAAATATATAAAGTAACAATATTTTTATATTTTTCATTTTAAAACAAACTTTTCTGTTGTGATTTCTTTTGAATTTTAAATTGGGTTCTTGAACAATATTATTATTTAATACAGTTATATACTTGCTTCCTTTACTTTACATGTTGAAATTTAAATCTATCTTTTAAAGAATGGTGAATATTGATCGACTAATTTGAGACCAAGAAATTGCAATCACTTAGAAATAAAAGCCACGATATTCTTTAAATTAACATTTAAAAATAGGGTTGGTTTGGATAACAGTCCATGATGGAAATTCTTAATAAAGCCTTAATGTTTATGCTACCAAGTGGAAGGACATTTTTTATAAGGCTATTAAAGGTAACGAATCAAAACGTGCTCGACCCACGAAGGTCATTGTATATCAACGATCACTTTTACGATCCTACCACTTCTGAGGGAACTAGATTAAATTAAATTTTTAAAAAAAAGTTTTTTTGACGACAATAACCAAGTGGAAATATATAATTTAATCCTGACAAATATTTTAGTGATCGAAGATAGTACATTTCTCAAATATTATACATATATATTACACATACAAAAAAATAAACAGACAAAAAAAATCATGGCCAGTTCTATCATGCATGTTCTCTTCAATTGTAATATTAGCTTAGTCATTTGAGCCTAAAAGTTGTTAATATTAAAAGTTATTTAAAAACCAAATCATTACTAAGTCGTTTTTTTTTTAAATTCTATTTAATTATCTGCACTAGGATGTGTCACTCTGTACAGAAAGCTCATTGTTTTAAACTACATTACCCCCTAAAAAAAACAACCTTCCTTACAAAAGAAAAAAAAATAGATGTTTTTTTTAAACATGTAAATTAATTTATTTTTACTTAGTCGAGACGACACAAGATATCTGGTATGTCAATTGTCATTGACAATGTCAACTTACTGGTAATTTTATGTGTACTGTAGGTGAACATAGAACGGCTTATTCGAACAGAGAAATGAGCTATCCTGGAGACCAACATCCACCTCATTCTACGCTTCGATACGTTTAAAGCTAAAAACAGGCTAAATATGCACTAGAATGAAGAATGTAAACCTCATTACTGAACGAAAGAAAAAAAAAAGAAGTGTCTTCAGTGGCATGCTAACTTGCAAAGATGAAGTAAATTTTACATTTATCTGAACCTGGCAATGTGTTACCATTGTTTTAACACAATACAATACGTCTGGGAAGATAAGGTAGGTAAATTGAATCTGGCTGAAGTGTTCCAGTTGACTGTTGAGAAGGAAAATTACTGCTGTACAAAGATGGAAAACGTCTAAACACTGGAACTTCCGCCCTATTAGTCATGAAACGAGTTGACAAAAGAGAACTAACTACATAATTACTAGGTGGAGGTTATAATATGAATAATGCAAGGTGATAAAACACACTTGTCCACCTTTTAAATTTTGCATTGTTTTTGTGTAAGTCGCCTCTTTAAGGCTCCTTCGTGGTCTGTTCACGGAGAAAGGAGATTAGATTGGGTCTACATTATGTGCCAGTGTCGAGACAGCAATGTGCTTGAATATTGAAATATATAAAGTAACAATATTTTTATATTTTTCATTTTAAAACAAACTTTTCTGTTGTGATTTCTTTTAAATTTTAAATTGCGTTCTTGAACAATATTATTATTTAATACAGTTATATACTTGCTTCCTTTACTTTACATGTTGAAATTTAAATCTATCTTTTAAAGAATGGTGAATATTAATCGACTAATTTGAGACCAAGAAATTGCAATCACTTAGAAATAAAAGCCACGATATTCTTTAAATTAACATTTAAAAATAGGGTTGGTTTGGATAACAGTCCATGATGGAAATTCTTAATAAAGCCTTAATGTTTATGCTACCAAGTGGAAGGACATTTTTTATAAGGCTACAAAAGGTAACGAATCAAAACGTGCTCGACCCACGAAGGTCATTGTATATCAACGATCACTTTTACGATCCTACCACTTCTGAGGGAACTAGATTAAATTAAATTTTTAAAAAAAAGTTTTTTTGACGACAATAACCAAGTGGAAATATATAATTTAATCCTGACAAATATTTTAGTGATCGAAGATAGTACATTTCTCAAATATTATACATATATATTACACATACAAAAAAATAAACAGACAAAAAAAATCATGGCCAGTTCTATCATGCATGTTCTCTTCTATTGTAATATTAGCTTAGTCATTTGAGCCTAAAAGTTGTTAATATTAAAAGTTATTTAAAAACCAAATCATTACTAAGTCGTTTTTTTTTTTAAATTCTATTTAATTATCTGCACTAGGATGTGTCACTCTGTACAGAAAGCTCATTGTTTTAAACTACATTACCCCCTAAAAAAAACAACCTTCCTTACAAAAGAAAAAAAAAAAGATGTTTTTTTTAAACATGTGAATTAATTTATTTTTACTTAGTCGAGACGACACAAGATATCTGGTATGTCAATTGTCATTGACGATGTCAACTTACTGGTAATTTTATGTGTACTGTAGGTGAACATAGAACGGCTTATTCGAACAGAGAAATGAGCTATCCTGGAGACCAACATCCACCTCATCCTACGCTTCGATACGTTTAAAGCTAAAAACAGGCTAAATATGCACTAGAATGAAGAATGTAAACCTCATTACTGAACGAAAGAAAAAAAAAAGAAGTGTCTTCAATGGCATGCTAACTTGCAAAGATGAAGTAAATTTTACATTTATCTGAACCTGGCAATGTGTTACCATTGTTTTAACACAATACAATACGTCTGGGAAGATAAGGTAGGTAAATTGAATCTGGCTGAAGTGTTCCAGTTGACTGTTGAGAAGGAAACTTACTGCTGTACAAAGATGGAAAACGTCTAAACACTGGAGCTTCCGCCCTATTAGTCATGAAACGAGTTGACAAAAGAGAACTAACTACATAATTACTAGGTGGAGGTTATAATATGAATAATGCAAGGTGATAAAACACACTTGTCCACCTTTTAAATTTTGCATTGTTTTTGTGTAAGTCGCCTCTTTAAGGCTCCTTCGTGGTCTGTTCACGGAGAAAGGAGATTAGATTGGGTCTACATTATGTGCCAGTGTCGAGACAGCAATGTGCTTGAATATTGAAATATATAAAGTAACAATATTTTTATATTTTTCATTTTAAAACAAACTTTTCTGTTGTGATTTCTTTTGAATTTTAAATTGGGTTCTTGAACAATATTATTATTTAATACAGTTATATACTTGCTTCCTTTACTTTACATGTTGAAATTTAAATCTATCTTTTAAAGAATGGTGAATATTGATCGACTAATTTGAGACCAAGAAATTGCAATCACTTAGAAATAAAAGCCACGATATTCTTTAAATTAACATTTAAAAATAGGGTTGGTTTGGATAACAGTCCATGATGGAAATTCTTAATAAAGCCTTAATGTTTATGCTACCAAGTGGAAGGACATTTTTTATAAGGCTATTAAAGGTAACGAATCAAAACGTGCTCGACCCACGAAGGTCATTGTATATCAACGATCACTTTTACGATCCTACCACTTCTGAGGGAACTAGATTAAATTAAATTTTTAAAAAAAAGTTTTTTTGACGACAATAACCAAGTGGAAATATATAATTTAATCCTGACAAATATTTTAGTGATCGAAGATAGTACATTTCTCAAATATTATACATATATATTACACATACAAAAAAATAAACAGACAAAAAAAATCATGGCCAGTTCTATCATGCATGTTCTCTTCAATTGTAATATTAGCTTAGTCATTTGAGCCTAAAAGTTGTTAATATTAAAAGTTATTTAAAAACCAAATCATTACTAAGTCGTTTTTTTTTTAAATTCTATTTAATTATCTGCACTAGGATGTGTCACTCTGTACAGAAAGCTCATTGTTTTAAACTACATTACCCCCTAAAAAAAAACAACCTTCCTTACAAAAGAAAAAAAAATAGATGTTTTTTTTAAACATGTAAATTAATTTATTTTTACTTAGTCGAGACGACACAAGATATCTGGTATGTCAATTGTCATTGACAATGTCAACTTACTGGTAATTTTATGTGTACTGTAGGTGAACATAGAACGGCTTATTCGAACAGAGAAATGAGCTATCCTGGAGACCAACATCCACCTCATTCTACGCTTCGATACGTTTAAAGCTAAAAACAGGCTAAATATGCACTAGAATGAAGAATGTAAACCTCATTACTGAACGAAAGAAAAAAAAAAGAAGTGTCTTCAGTGGCATGCTAACTTGCAAAGATGAAGTAAATTTTACATTTATCTGAACCTGGCAATGTGTTACCATTGTTTTAACACAATACAATACGTCTGGGAAGATAAGGTAGGTAAATTGAATCTGGCTGAAGTGTTCCAGTTGACTGTTGAGAAGGAAAATTACTGCTGTACAAAGATGGAAAACGTCTAAACACTGGAACTTCCGCCCTATTAGTCATGAAACGAGTTGACAAAAGAGAACTAACTACATAATTACTAGGTGGAGGTTATAATATGAATAATGCAAGGTGATAAAACACACTTGTCCACCTTTTAAATTTTGCATTGTTTTTGTGTAAGTCGCCTCTTTAAGGCTCCTTCGTGGTCTGTTCACGGAGAAAGGAGATTAGATTGGGTCTACATTATGTGCCAGTGTCGAGACAGCAATGTGCTTGAATATTGAAATATATAAAGTAACAATATTTTTATATTTTTCATTTTAAAACAAACTTTTCTGTTGTGATTTCTTTTAAATTTTAAATTGCGTTCTTGAACAATATTATTATTTAATACAGTTATATACTTGCTTCCTTTACTTTACATGTTGAAATTTAAATCTATCTTTTAAAGAATGGTGAATATTAATCGACTAATTTGAGACCAAGAAATTGCAATCACTTAGAAATAAAAGCCACGATATTCTTTAAATTAACATTTAAAAATAGGGTTGGTTTGGATAACAGTCCATGATGGAAATTCTTAATAAAGCCTTAATGTTTATGCTACCAAGTGGAAGGACATTTTTTATAAGGCTACAAAAGGTAACGAATCAAAACGTGCTCGACCCACGAAGGTCATTGTATATCAACGATCACTTTTACGATCCTACCACTTCTGAGGGAACTAGATTAAATTAAATTTTTAAAAAAAAGTTTTTTTGACGACAATAACCAAGTGGAAATATATAATTTAATCCTGACAAATATTTTAGTGATCGAAGATAGTACATTTCTCAAATATTATACATATATATTACACATACAAAAAAAATAAACAGACAAAAAAAATCATGGCCAGTTCTATCATGCATGTTCTCTTCTATTGTAATATTAGCTTAGTCATTTGAGCCTAAAAGTTGTTAATATTAAAAGTTATTTAAAAACCAAATCATTACTAAGTCGTTTTTTTTTTTAAATTTCTATTTAATTATCTGCACTAGGATGTGTCACTCTGTACAGAAAGCTCATTGTTTTAAACTACATTACCCCCTAAAAAAAAACAACCTTCCTTACAAAAGAAAAAAAAAAAAGATGTTTTTTTTAAACATGTGAATTAATTTATTTTTACTTAGTCGAGACGACACAAGATATCTGGTATGTCAATTGTCATTGACGATGTCAACTTACTGGTAATTTTATGTGTACTGTAGGTGAACATAGAACGGCTTATTCGAACAGAGAAATGAGCTATCCTGGAGACCAACATCCACCTCATCCTACGCTTCGATACGTTTAAAGCTAAAAACAGGCTAAATATGCACTAGAATGAAGAATGTAAACCTCATTACTGAACGAAAGAAAAAAAAAAGAAGTGTCTTCAATGGCATGCTAACTTGCAAAGATGAAGTAAATTTTACATTTATCTGAACCTGGCAATGTGTTACCATTGTTTTAACACAATACAATACGTCTGGGAAGATAAGGTAGGTAAATTGAATCTGGCTGAAGTGTTCCAGTTGACTGTTGAGAAGGAAACTTACTGCTGTACAAAGATGGAAAACGTCTAAACACTGGAGCTTCCGCCCTATTAGTCATGAAACGAGTTGACAAAAGAGAACTAACTACATAATTACTAGGTGGAGGTTATAATATGAATAATGCAAGGTGATAAAACACACTTGTCCACCTTTTAAATTTTGCATTGTTTTTGTGTAAGTCGCCTCTTTAAGGCTCCTTCGTGGTCTGTTCACGGAGAAAGGAGATTAGATTGGGTCTACATTATGTGCCAGTGTCGAGACAGCAATGTGCTTGAATATTGAAATATATAAAGTAACAATATTTTTATATTTTTCATTTTAAAACAAACTTTTCTGTTGTGATTTCTTTTGAATTTTAAATTGGGTTCTTGAACAATATTATTATTTAATACAGTTATATACTTGCTTCCTTTACTTTACATGTTGAAATTTAAATCTATCTTTTAAAGAATGGTGAATATTGATCGACTAATTTGAGACCAAGAAATTGCAATCACTTAGAAATAAAAGCCACGATATTCTTTAAATTAACATTTAAAAATAGGGTTGGTTTGGATAACAGTCCATGATGGAAATTCTTAATAAAGCCTTAATGTTTATGCTACCAAGTGGAAGGACATTTTTTATAAGGCTACAAAAGGTAACGAATCAAAACGTGCTCGACCCACGAAGGTCATTGTATATCAACGATCACTTTTACGATCCTACCACTTCTGAGGGAACTAGATTAAACTAAATTTTAAAAAAAAAGTTTTTTTGACGACAATAACCAAGTGGAAATATATAATTTAATCCTGACAAATATTTTAGTGATCGAAGATAGTACATTTCTCAAATATTATACATATATATTACACATACAAAAAAATAAACAGACAAAAAAAATCATGGCCAGTTCTATCATGCATGTTCTCTTCAATTGTAATATTAGCTTAGTCATTTGAGCCTAAAAGTTGTTAATATTAAAAGTTATTTAAAAACCAAATCATTACTAAGTCGTTTTTTTTTTAAATTCTATTTAATTATCTGCACTAGGATGTGTCACTCTGTACAGAAAGCTCATTGTTTTAAACTACATTACCCCCTAAAAAAAAACAACCTTCCTTACAAAAGAAAAAAAAATAGATGTTTTTTTTAAACATGTAAATTAATTTATTTTTACTTAGTCGAGACGACACAAGATATCTGGTATGTCAATTGTCATTGACAATGTCAACTTACTGGTAATTTTATGTGTACTGTAGGTGAACATAGAACGGCTTATTCGAACAGAGAAATGAGCTATCCTGGAGACCAACATCCACCTCATTCTACGCTTCGATACGTTTAAAGCTAAAAACAGGCTAAATATGCACTAGAATGAAGAATGTAAACCTCATTACTGAACGAAAGAAAAAAAAAAGAAGTGTCTTCAGTGGCATGCTAACTTGCAAAGATGAAGTAAATTTTACATTTATCTGAACCTGGCAATGTGTTACCATTGTTTTAACACAATACAATACGTCTGGGAAGATAAGGTAGGTAAATTGAATCTGGCTGAAGTGTTCCAGTTGACTGTTGAGAAGGAAAATTACTGCTGTACAAAGATGGAAAACGTCTAAACACTGGAACTTCCGCCCTATTAGTCATGAAACGAGTTGACAAAAGAGAACTAACTACATAATTACTAGGTGGAGGTTATAATATGAATAATGCAAGGTGATAAAACACACTTGTCCACCTTTTAAATTTTGCATTGTTTTTGTGTAAGTCGCCTCTTTAAGGCTCCTTCGTGGTCTGTTCACGGAGAAAGGAGATTAGATTGGGTCTACATTATGTGCCAGTGTCGAGACAGCAATGTGCTTGAATATTGAAATATATAAAGTAACAATATTTTTATATTTTTCATTTTAAAACAAACTTTTCTGTTGTGATTTCTTTTAAATTTTAAATTGCGTTCTTGAACAATATTATTATTTAATACAGTTATATACTTGCTTCCTTTACTTTACATGTTGAAATTTAAATCTATCTTTTAAAGAATGGTGAATATTAATCGACTAATTTGAGACCAAGAAATTGCAATCACTTAGAAATAAAAGCCACGATATTCTTTAAATTAACATTTAAAAATAGGGTTGGTTTGGATAACAGTCCATGATGGAAATTCTTAATAAAGCCTTAATGTTTATGCTACCAAGTGGAAGGACATTTTTTATAAGGCTACAAAAGGTAACGAATCAAAACGTGCTCGACCCACGAAGGTCATTGTATATCAACGATCACTTTTACGATCCTACCACTTCTGAGGGAACTAGATTAAATTAAATTTTAAAAAAAAAGTTTTTTTGACGACAATAACCAAGTGGAAATATATAATTTAATCCTGACAAATATTTTAGTGATCGAAGATAGTACATTTCTCAAATATTATACATATATATTACACATACAAAAAAATAAACAGACAAAAAAAATCATGGCCAGTTCTATCATGCATGTTCTCTTCTATTGTAATATTAGCTTAGTCATTTGAGCCTAAAAGTTGTTAATATTAAAAGTTATTTAAAAACCAAATCATTACTAAGTCGTTTTTTTTTTTAAATTTCTATTTAATTATCTGCACTAGGATGTGTCACTCTGTACAGAAAGCTTATTGTTTTAAACTACATTACCCCCTAAAAAAAAACAACCTTCCTTACAAAAGAAAAAAAAAATAGATGTTTTTTTTAAACATGTGAATTAATTTATTTTTACTTAGTCGAGACGACACAAGATATCTGGTATGTCAATTGTCATTGACGATGTCAACTTACTGGTAATTTTATGTGTACTGTAGGTGAACATAGAACGGCTTATTCGAACAGAGAAATGAGCTATCCTGGAGACCAACATCCACCTCATCCTACGCTTCGATACGTTTAAAGCTAAAAACAGGCTAAATATGCACTAGAATGAAGAATGTAAACCTCATTACTGAACGAAAGAAAAAAAAAAGAAGTGTCTTCAATGGCATGCTAACTTGCAAAGATGAAGTAAATTTTACATTTATCTGAACCTGGCAATGTGTTACCATTGTTTTAACACAATACAATACGTCTGGGAAGATAAGGTAGGTAAATTGAATCTGGCTGAAGTGTTCCAGTTGACTGTTGAGAAGGAAACTTACTGCTGTACAAAGATGGAAAACGTCTAAACACTGGAGCTTCCGCCCTATTAGTCATGAAACGAGTTGACAAAAGAGAACTAACTACATAATTACTAGGTGGAGGTTATAATATGAATAATGCAAGGTGATAAAACACACTTGTCCACCTTTTAAATTTTGCATTGTTTTTGTGTAAGTCGCCTCTTTAAGGCTCCTTCGTGGTCTGTTCACGGAGAAAGGAGATTAGATTGGGTCTACATTATGTGCCAGTGTCGAGACAGCAATGTGCTTGAATATTGAAATATATAAAGTAACAATATTTTTATATTTTTCATTTTAAAACAAACTTTTCTGTTGTGATTTCTTTTAAATTTTAAATTGCGTTCTTGAACAATATTATTATTTAATACAGTTATATACTTGCTTCCTTTACTTTACATGTTGAAATTTAAATCTATCTTTTAAAGAATGGTGAATATTAATCGACTAATTTGAGACCAAGAAATTGCAATCACTTAGAAATAAAAGCCACGACATTCTTTAAATTAACATTTAAAAATAGGGTTGGTTTGGATAACAGTCCATGATGGAAATTCTTAATAAAGCCTTAATGTTTATGCTACCAAGTGGAAGGACATTTTTTATAAGGCTACAAAAGGTAACGAATCAAAACGTGCTCGACCCACGAAGGTCATTGTATATCAACGATCACTTTTACGATCCTACCACTTCTGAGGGAACTAGATTAAATTAAATTTAAAAAAAAAAGTTTTTTTGACGACAATAACCAAGTGGAAATATATAATTTAATCCTGACAAATATTTTAGTGATCGAAGATAGTACATTTCTCAAATATTATACATATATATTACACATACAAAAAAATAAACAGACAAAAAAAATCATGGCCAGTTCTATCATGCATGTTCTCTTCAATTGTAATATTAGCTTAGTCATTTGAGCCTAAAAGTTGTTAATATTAAAAGTTATTTAAAAACCAAATCATTACTAAGTCGTTTTTTTTTTAAATTCTATTTAATTATCTGCACTAGGATGTGTCACTCTGTACAGAAAGCTCATTGTTTTAAACTACATTACCCCCTAAAAAAAAACAACCTTCCTTACAAAAGAAAAAAAAATAGATGTTTTTTTTAAACATGTAAATTAATTTATTTTTACTTAGTCGAGACGACACAAGATATCTGGTATGTCAATTGTCATTGACAATGTCAACTTACTGGTAATTTTATGTGTACTGTAGGTGAACATAGAACGGCTTATTCGAACAGAGAAATGAGCTATCCTGGAGACCAACATCCACCTCATTCTACGCTTCGATACGTTTAAAGCTAAAAACAGGCTAAATATGCACTAGAATGAAGAATGTAAACCTCATTACTGAACGAAAGAAAAAAAAAAGAAGTGTCTTCAGTGGCATGCTAACTTGCAAAGATGAAGTAAATTTTACATTTATCTGAACCTGGCAATGTGTTACCATTGTTTTAACACAATACAATACGTCTGGGAAGATAAGGTAGGTAAATTGAATCTGGCTGAAGTGTTCCAGTTGACTGTTGAGAAGGAAAATTACTGCTGTACAAAGATGGAAAACGTCTAAACACTGGAACTTCCGCCCTATTAGTCATGAAACGAGTTGACAAAAGAGAACTAACTACATAATTACTAGGTGGAGGTTATAATATGAATAATGCAAGGTGATAAAACACACTTGTCCACCTTTTAAATTTTGCATTGTTTTTGTGTAAGTCGCCTCTTTAAGGCTCCTTCGTGGTCTGTTCACGGAGAAAGGAGATTAGATTGGGTCTACATTATGTGCCAGTGTCGAGACAGCAATGTGCTTGAATATTGAAATATATAAAGTAACAATATTTTTATATTTTTCATTTTAAAACAAACTTTTCTGTTGTGATTTCTTTTAAATTTTAAATTGCGTTCTTGAACAATATTATTATTTAATACAGTTATATACTTGCTTCCTTTACTTTACATGTTGAAATTTAAATCTATCTTTTAAAGAATGGTGAATATTAATCGACTAATTTGAGACCAAGAAATTGCAATCACTTAGAAATAAAAGCCACGATATTCTTTAAATTAACATTTAAAAATAGGGTTGGTTTGGATAACAGTCCATGATGGAAATTCTTAATAAAGCCTTAATGTTTATGCTACCAAGTGGAAGGACATTTTTTATAAGGCTACAAAAGGTAACGAATCAAAACGTGCTCGACCCACGAAGGTCATTGTATATCAACGATCACTTTTACGATCCTACCACTTCTGAGGGAACTAGATTAAATTAAATTTTAAAAAAAAAGTTTTTTTGACGACAATAACCAAGTGGAAATATATAATTTAATCCTGACAAATATTTTAGTGATCGAAGATAGTACATTTCTCAAATATTATACATATATATTACACATACAAAAAAATAAACAGACAAAAAAAATCATGGCCAGTTCTATCATGCATGTTCTCTTCTATTGTAATATTAGCTTAGTCATTTGAGCCTAAAAGTTGTTAATATTAAAAGTTATTTAAAAACCAAATCATTACTAAGTCGTTTTTTTTTTTAAATTTCTATTTAATTATCTGCACTAGGATGTGTCACTCTGTACAGAAAGCTTATTGTTTTAAACTACATTACCCCCTAAAAAAAAACAACCTTCCTTACAAAAGAAAAAAAAAATAGATGT
Source organism: Biomphalaria sudanica (assembly GCA_036873155.1). NCBI lineage: Eukaryota > Metazoa > Mollusca > Gastropoda > Planorbidae > Biomphalaria > Biomphalaria sudanica. Next base: position 70,122 of record JAZGLO010005707.1, on the reverse strand, counting down.
TTTTTTTAAACATGTGAATTAATTTATTTTTACTTAGTCGAGACGACACAAGATATCTGGTATGTCAATTGTCATTGACGATGTCAACTTACTGGTAATTTTATGTGTACTGTAGGTGAACATAGAACGGCTTATTCGAACAGAGAAATGAGCTATCCTGGAGACCAACATCCACCTCATCCTACGCTTCGATACGTTTAAAGCTAAAAACAGGCTAAATATGCACTAGAATGAAGAATGTAAACCTCATTACTGAACGAAAGAAAAAAAAAAAAGAAGTGTCTTCAATGGCATGCTAAGGTCATTGTATATCAACAATCACTTTTACGATCCTACCACTTCTGAGGGAACTAGATTAAATTAAATCGAAGAGAGCACATTTCTCAAATATTATCGACTTGATAATGACTGCAAAGTCCAATCCTTGATACACAGCTGCAACGAAGGTTGGGGATATGTTATCACTAGGCGCCGTAGCATTGTCACGAATCTTTCTGCTTCTGTAGTGTATGGCATCCCATCCATGTAGATCCAGTTCTACTTTTTTCCAGCTGCTAGTTGATTTTGAAGAGCTTAATGTCGCGATAAATTTAATAATGCCTGTATGACAGGTTGAGATCTTCACATACAAAGTGGATTCTTTAAGAATTTAACGCATCTGCGTTTTGTTCTATGGTCAATAAATGAGGTCGTATTGAAAACCATTTGCAAAGTTCCGGTTTTGATTTTGCCTTCTATGGTGGTCAAACATAAAAGACCGATCGTAGTCTACTTAAAAAATTGATACTGCTGCCTTCTCAGGGTTCTTACAATAGCGTTTGCTTCCTTTTCTGTTCTTGAAAAAAAAAGCGACACTATTAGGGTTTACAAGTTAGTGTATAACGTATCCTCCTCAATTATTGTGTAAATCAATTGTGAAAAGCGTTTGTCAGTCCAAAAGTATAAATCCTTCCGCAAGCCTCGAAAGCCGTATACTGCATCTCAGAATCCCTGTTAGATATCTGGTGGTAAGCGCTTTTGAGGTTTTTTCTGAACCAATTCGTCTTTTGCATTGGTTAATCATTCTATTTTTGTGCTTTTTCATTCGTTTTTACAATTTTTCTGGCTTGTAATGGGGATATGGAAGTCTCCATAAATTTGAGTTTGAATTTAGAATCGGGTATTGAATATTTTCTAGATTTAGTATTTGGTATTTAGTACTCCATTGACTGCTGACATAGTTGACATGTAAAGGCCAGACGCTGATGTCAATTGCACAAGATGTGCAACAGTTGTAGACCATGACATCTGATTGCTCGCTTTTACTATGGCTTAGGCGATAGATAGATTTAGATGTTTTGATCTATACTTTCGGGAAATAAACTTTGTTCCCTCACAAGTACCATGTAGCGTCACGTCAACTAGACCAAACGCCGGTGTTCTAATTTAGGATTTTTTCTTTGATGAAGAATGTAATACGTATGTTACAATGAATTTTATGCGTGGTTACGGGCGCATTCGTTGCCTAGCCTCTTCATAAACGCGTTTAAAGCCAGTCCAGTAACAAAGCAGAATAAAGCGGACCCGTGTTCTGGCACAGCCCGGACACAGAATCTTTTGACATGTTTTTCATGTTTTTGCAGTTTGCCAATTTGTCATGCTTGCACATTCACATATATACTGGAATATGCTGGAAGTTACGTAATTTCTTTTTATTTATATTGATGGGGAAAATTTTTTCAAATTCTACCGCAGGATAAACGAAGAAATTTACCAGAAGTTGTGTTGATAGTCTTGAGATCTAGTTTGATATTGCCAGAAGGCAATGTCAGTAAATAGTTAACCGGCTGGCTAATTTTTCGCTTCTTTTATTTTCTACAATAAGTAGATGTCCCGCACATAAACCTTCATCCATTCGTTTCAGCTATTTTTTTCATTTTTCTCGAAGTGCCGTTGGAAATGATCATAGTGTTTACATCCTTTCACGAAAGACACGTTCCTTTTTCTAAAAAGTCTACTGGTATCATCTGGCAACATAAAATTGAAATTATTTTATTGAAGTTTTCCTTTTCAATGAGCATTTTGTGATGATAACATGAAGTTGTTTTTTTAAGAGAGAATAAATCCTTTTGGTAAGAATTGACGTATTCCACTCTACACATTTCCAAAACCTGCTGCCTATTACACATCAGCTGGTCTTTGCCTGCATTTGTTTTGTTACATATGTTCCTCCAAATATATGATTTATACAAATCTCAATGAATTGTGTGATTTAGAAAAAGAAACGATAGGACAAAATAGTGATTTATGGGCAAATGAGAGACGGCAAAGAATAACTGCATCACAGATTTATAATAACATTCATGTAACTGATTATATTAAATGTGCTGAGGCTATTATAAAAAAAGAGCTTGATCGTTTAAAGAGCTTGATCGTTTAAAGCCCATTCAACTTGAGAGGAGAGCTTATTAAGGGCTAGCCGTTCATCCCCTTCATACTAGTATCTGATTTCAATGTTTGTCACATGTTTTCCACATTAAACGTAAATGTTAAATGAAACATATCAACGTTGGCATCGTCAATTAGGGGAGAAAGAGTTAATTAATTAATCGTAGCTTTAGCTAACGAATGTATGAAAAACGCTTTAGAAAAACAAAATTGAACGTTGATTTCTAAAATATGAAATGAATAGTATGTTTATGTGTTTAATTATAAAACTATCTTTGCGAAGAGCTATCATCTTAGTTTTAGACTTAGGAATAGAGAGATGTTTAACATTTCGGGTAATGTCTAATGAAAGAATGTACGTCAGGAATTCCAAATTCGCTGATATAACGCTGATCCAGCTATACATTCTTCCATGAATGAAAAATTTTCAAAACTGATGAAGTGTGTTTGTTTTCGTGAAACCCTTCTACTGTGTCCTGGTACAACGAAAGAGAAAGCTCTACATTCCTGTGGTATGTCTCCTGTTCTCCATGTATGGTTGATACATTGGGTCCAGGAGATTTTTTTGGGCAGTGTGAGTGAAGGGGTTGTGACAAAGATGACAGTATAGACAGTTGGAGCTTTTTCTTCTCTCTTTAGGATATTAAGGCATGGTGGTTATAATATTGAAGGTGTAGCCTTTTTAAGGTTGCTGTTGTTTCTTTCCTGCTAACCGATGCAGGAGGGTCCAGACCTTTTATGTTTAGGTCTATATGTTAGCATGTTGTCGATAATGATAACAGAGATAAAAATCATGTCCGCTTAGTATGGCTAAACACATTTCGTGAGCATAAATAAGACATGACAGATCAATATTGTTACGTATTTCTGATTGTCTGGCTAAATGTACTAGTAGGCACACAAATAAAAACACTGCAAAGAACTTGACTCAATTTTCAGCTTTATATAACTTTATTGAATATTAACTATAACAATTTGTCACTGTATCATGTAGCATTACATCGACTGTATCAACTGTCCACTCTCTACTACTGTCTCCATCAGTAACGACGACTGTACTGACTCTTCACATAAACTCTCAGGTTTATATAGTCCCTAATCGCTTGTCCAATATTGCAAAAACACTGCTAGTATCCTCTGGAACAATACAGGAGGAAACATCACATCCTGTCGTCGTTTATACATGTCGATTCCAGCGTACACCTGCTGCAGTGTCATCTCGCCGAGGTCACACTTAGTGACCTCTGTCACTGTTCATTCGTAACACTGCCCCCTTCGTAGATCTGTTCGTCCTCTAGACAAAACGTGCATAGATTCCAGATAACATCAGATTGCGGATGGAGTGGTGTGTCTTTTTGATGCCAAGTGTCTTGCACTTTAGACTCGAAGTTCCTGCCCTGGTCAGAGTGCAACTCATTAGGTACACCAAAGCGACTGATTCAGCTATCCACGATTGTTTCGGCCACTGTGATAGCTTCTTGATTTGGTATGGCATAAGCTTCTGGCCATTTGCTGACAACCAAGATGTATTTGTTTCCTTTCTTGGTTTAAGGAAATGGGCCTGCTACATCTATTGCGATCCTCTCCATTATACTGTTGCAAAAGACATAATTTTGCGTCGAGGGCCTTTTGCTTCGACACCATTCCTCTACATACTCTCTATATCTGAACCAGTAGAACCGCTGACGAATCTTTTCCAGAGTCTTATTGACACCTAGCGCCATTATGCATCTCTTTTAGTACTTCAGCATCTCTCACCTTCGGTAACATCAGCTGAAGGCGATTGGATGTTCAATCAGCAATCACAAATGACACTATTGACCAAGGTCAGCGAGTCCCACTGAGGTACGCCTTGGTGGCTACCCCCTTCTCAGAGATGTCTTTTCAATCTCGCCGTTGTCCATCTTCTTTCCATAGAGGAATGGGAGCCAGATCTTCATCTTGCATTTGGACCTCTCGAATCCTTTTAAACACCAGGGTCCGGAAACATCTACTGCGACAATTGACAGCCACCTCCTTTTCTTCAGCCATCTTGCAGTGCAGGGTCGTCGAGACAGCAGCATTTTGGTTAAGTTGCCCTTTTCGGTGCTTAGTTTCAAATTCATAGGTTAGAAGACGTTCGATCCACCTTGCTACCTGGCCTTCAGGGCTCAAACGAAAGCAACCATTGCAGAGCTGCTTGATCTAACCTTTTTAATTAAATTTCTGCCCGTATTGGTACTTGTGGAAATATTTTATTGCATCCACAGCAGCCAGCAATTCGTCTCGTCACACAGTATTTCCTTTCAGTTTTCGATAGGCTTTGACTGAAGTATGCGATGACTCGTTCAGCTTCATCCACCTTTTTGGACACCACTGCGCCTATTCCAGTGTTGCTAGCATGAATGTTTTCCCTGGAATGGGGTAGGCCAATACTAGCCTCTCGAAAGCTTTTTGACATTCAGATGTCCAATAAAATGGTCTGTTTTGTTCTGTCAGTTGATGAAGCCTTACACTGCCCCCTTCGTAGATCTGTTCGTCCTCTAGAACAACACGTGAGGGCACATCCTGTCTGTTTACACGCATAGATTCCAGAGACCACTCGTTGCTGTGTCATCTCGCCGGGGTCACACAGTGACCTCTACCTGTCACTGTTTATTTGTAACAATATTAAAGTTAAGTAGCAACGTACAATGTAAATGCTGCACTTCTGTAGACATAAGCGACGTAGGTTGGAAATCCAAATCGGGACATGCAAATGGGAATCTAAAGAATTAATCTACGTAAGTAGATATTTACTACTTGAAACAGAAGGGAGAGGTCCCTTGAAATCCATTCTTATTCTCTCAAAAGGTTGAGTCGCTTTAATCAGCCTTCCTGTCGGCTGTCGAAAAAAAACGGGGCTTCAGCACAAGTTTGAAATTGTTCTATCACAGTTCTGACGTCATCAAAGGAAAATGGTAGATTTTGAGCCCTTACGTAGTGCAGCAGTCGAGTAACGCCCGGATGGCAAACACTAATATGCGAGTGATGGCAGATAGTTTGTGATAAAAGTTTCAGTGTTCTGCCTGCAAGGGCTATATGAAGTCATAGTGGAAACACGAGAGTTCTAGTTTTCCTCTGGATTTTTTATTTTTTTTTCCCTTGTTATACACGAAAGAGACAGATCACTGATCCATAACGTGTGAACGCTTTTACCAAGAAATGTTTTCATTTTCTATTCTTTCATTGGCCTCCTTCAGTCGTAGAACTTTAGTTCATCTCGCACACTTCCTCTTGTGGCTGTGGAGCCCTATTTTGGAGAGACACTCCCGTCCACAAATATCGCAGGTTAAGGTAGATTTTGCTTCGGTGGTAGAGGAGCCGGCCATTTTTCGCATTCGCATTTTCTTTGCGTACTACCATTAAGGTATGCCTTGCAGACTTCTATTTTGGCCACTGTAGTGAGTCAGCCTTCCCTATGCTTTTTTTTTTTAATCTCCTCGTCATCTATAATCTAACCAGGCCGCCAGCATCCAGCTTGTTATCGTCTGAGGATAGAGTGTGGTGCCGTAGCAGGTGGTCCCACAACATTTGTTTTTTTCGTGAATACTCCTTACAGGCCTGAGAAAAGCGTTACATTAGAAACTGAAGTTCCTCTTGTGAGTGTGCCACCACCGCTGCGTCGTCTTCGAAGAGCATATCTCTTATGTGGGTTGTTCTGGTTTTAGTTTTGGCCCTCAATCTAGCAACATTTAGAAGTTTGGCGTCAAATGTTGAATATGCCTTCGGTGGATTATTCAAACGCGTGGTGGATTAGCATTGTGAATATTCTAAAGAGGTTTGGGGCAAGGACATATCCTTGCTGGACTCCGCTGTTTATATTGAAACTTTCGGAGCAGACGCCGTTAAACTGTACTGTACCCATCATATTTGTTTGTTTTACATGTTTCGGATATTCCTTCAGAGTTGATAATTACTTCCTAGTCCAAACCTCCCGCAGGACGACGGGGGATGGGAGCGGGCAGGGTTTGAACCCTAGACCATCGATAAATCCGATCGACAGTCCAGCGCGCATATTTTGGTGGAGACAATAATGTTTAGCAGCTTGGGTGGACAGTCTGTAAGATTTTAAAGAGGCCTTCTCTGATGACTTGATCAAAGGCCTTTGTCGTCATCATCATCAAAATCCATTTGAGAAAGGGCTTGAAAAGCTCAAATCCTTTCTTGCAAAAGCCCTGGACAAGAAAACCTGCTTTCTTGTGTAGTGCATAAATGTCGCCATACAGGTCGAGAATTTTGGGTTTCCCAGACCTGTCGAGACCGAGATCAGCAAGTCTAGGGCAGTCAAACAGAATATTAGGCACGGTTACCTCTTATTCCAGGCAGCGGGGGCACCGTAAATCGAAATTTGGCCATAGCCGCGAGTCAACAGGACAATAGCTTGCTCAGGCCTGGACAGTGGAAGTGCGGTCAGGGAGCCTCATGCTCTCGTAGGCTCCTTGAGCTTTTTGGGACTTGTCCCAACACTCAAACCACTTTTTATTTCTATTTTTTTTAAATTATAGCCAGTGCTTGATGAAAGCTACAGTGGGTGGAATTTGCCCTGTCTGCAATGGTGATGCCAGCCACACCTATGTGATTCGGTACCCACTGCACTATTACAGGGATAACATAGAGTTCTTTAATTATGACAATGTTGATATTGGGGGACCGTGCTCGAGGGTCATTTCCCCTGAGACTTCTCCGTACATCCTTGTACGCTCTTGTAGGAAGTCTCTAATATTTATCCGTCCCCGTAACCCCACGGCTCTTATCTTATGAAGCATACCAGGCCGCCATACTTTATCATATGCCTGTTTTAAGTCAATGAAGACTGCGTATGTGCTTTGCAAAACCTGTAGTACAGACTGCCATGGTATCCGCATCAAAACTGCAAACACTACCACATGTTCCAAAGATTTTGACGAGCCAAGAAAGCCTGCTCTTCCAGAATCTATTGATGCCGACCCAGCACTGGGCTTGAAGGTATTAATGGTCTCCAGAGCTAGGACTTGAAGGTCGTTAGATGAACGAGTAAGCTTAGCGGCATTAGGGTCTACAAGTTTCAATCGTTGGGCGACACCAATGGGAAAGGGGATGAAAGCGTTGAATGGAAAGGCCAGCCAGCTTTATCAGATAGTCTATCTATAATCTGACTGCTCCTAAATACAGGGATCGGAGCATTTCTGTTCGGGTTCCCAACGTCGGGGATGCAACATCCTGAATGCATTTTTAGTTTGCGATATAAAAGTTACACCAAAGTACTTGGGTAGCTTTTTTATGCTGAGATCCACTCCGTTGAGGGAGAGCTGGAAATGTTGCCGAAAATGCCAGTCCCCAGTGTGAACAGAGAATAGACCGTCTTGGAGGCCTTGAAAAGGACGCATGACAGGACGGAGCCCTGATGGAGGCCGTGCTCGAGGGTCATTTCCCCTGAGACTTCTCCGTACATCCTTGTACGCTCTTGTAGGAAGTCTCTAATATTTATCCGTCCCCGTAACCCCACGGCTCTTATCTTATGAAGCATACCAGGCCGCCATACTTTATCATATGCCTGTTTTAAGTCAATGATAACTGCGTATGTGCTTTCGGTCCTTTGGAATCCATCTGCTACGCTCTGCAAAAAGATTTTGACTTGGTCTATAGCGGACATTCCTGCCCTGAAACCAGTCTGTTCTGGAGCTATAAGACGGGCCTTTGTAGGTCGATGAATGCTATGTACAAAGCATTCTTTGCTCTCTGCACTTTTCTGAAGTTGACGGATGGAAAAAATCATCAATTGTGGATCTCCCTGAGCGAAAGCCCGACTGTGATTCTAGGTAATTGATCAGAGCCTACTAGGCCTTTCAATTGCACGTTGTTGATGAAAATGGGTATCGTAGATTTGTTTAAACTCAAGGCTGCACAGTAGTAACTGCTGAAGATTTCGATTTGCATACTGTTTTAAAAAGACATTTTTGAAGCAAGGCGCAATTAGCTTACGGCTGTGGTGATTCATATTGTAACGAGTGCTGATAAAAGCATGTTCTAGTAAACAAGCCTCCTTTCAACTAGGCATTTTCGATTGCCTCTTCCCGGTGTTGTTTAGCAGTCACAGTTATGAAGTTGGATAGAATTCTTAATTTCTTCATTTACTTACCTTGATATTGTTTGCAAGTTGCTAATCTGTGCCTAGCAAACACCTCATTCTTTGGTTGAATGTAGATGCCGTATGGATTGCTTCATCGCTCTTTATCAAGTATTATTTGATATACAGTAGAGGTACGTTTATTAGTAGTTTCTTAGTATCAAGATTATCTACTGATACTACTAATACACAAAAAAAATTTAATACCAATACTGCTAGTGCTCTACTGCTTGAGGTTCTGTGGGCTCGAAATATCCAATCCATTTCGAAATTCTTACAGTGTATTAAATTGTTATGAACATAATGATAACCATGTCAGCTTAGTATGGTTTCAATACGCTGAATGACAACACAACACACATTTCGTTAACACATTCTTACGGACGAGTTAAAAGCACATGTAAAACAGTCCACGTTTTTTTTTTGTTATAATTTTGTATCTATTTGTCAATTTGTTGTAGTTTATCTGGACTAATTCTAATTGTATTTCCTAACCTCGAGGGATGTGTTTTTTTTCGCTGCTTCTAAGATGTTAAAGAATATATTGCATTTTTGCAAATTCATCTTATTTTTTTTTTATTTCAAACTGTAGTGTCACAGAGGGGAAAATTAATTTAAAGCTATATTATAAGCTAGACAGATACACGGATCTTTTTTAATAATAAAATTCAAATTTAAACCAATGAAAATAATAAATTTGTATTGAACACGCTGAAAAATTTTTTTTTTTTTTTGCGTGATCATCTCTTACTACGGATTTTATGTTTCATATAGGAATTTGATATTAATTAATTTGCCTTTAGTATCATTGTAAAAGATTTTTGCGAAGAGCAGTTTCTTCATGATCTTTCATGTGTAGCTCAAAAATTGGGTTCGTGAACTGTTTTCAACAACAGGAGAAGTTGCGAAAGTGAGTTACTGGCTTAACCAGTGAGCGAGCTTTGGGCAAAAAGGACATTAGCCTTGGCGAAAGGAATACAGAATTAAAACCTCTTCTGCCATGCATGCAAGGATTCGTGGGTCACCCCTGAGGAAAAATATGGAGCCGACGACCATTAATTACTGTTTTCAGCTTTAATGCTAGATCTCATTCCATTGATGTGCCCTTGAACGGTAGTGTTACTTCGTTTCATAATATCAGATGTAGATTATTGTGAAATTTTTTTTAAACTACTTCAACAGTTTTAGTGTTTTCCGTATTTGGCTATAAGTTAAAAGATTTAGTAAGACGCTCACTTGGCATTTAGTGTAGGCTGGGTGTTTCCTAAGGCTTTTTTTTAAATATATAGTCCCCGCATTTTAAGGGAGTTTTTGGTCTTGGTAATTTTCTCCAATACTGACGTAAAAGGAAACATCTAGGTCTAGGTGGGGTTGGCCAATGGTCTATTCTCAGCCATCCATAGAGCTCTCTGAATGGAACTTTTCTGTAGTAGAAAGCTTGGACTGGATCCAGGACCCTTCACGATATCACATTAACCAGATCCAGAAAAAAACACACTTCATGATGGGTTTATATCTAGTATTAGAATGTAGTGAGACAAGAAACTCCGTCTGGTGGTAGTGCAATCCAGACCTCCGTCAAAAAGCACCTAGAGAGGGGGGGAAGGTCCACTATTATTCTTAGTGAAATGCAAGTGAAAAGGGAGTGGGGTTATTTATTTATCTTGGTCATTTCATTTGGTGCAAATGCATGTGATATTTATTTTTTTCTTGTAATAGTGCTGTGTATATCATGCTTCTTGAGTATTTGTTGGAGCTTTGTTATCTTGTTTTGTAGGCCTTAGATGTTAGAAGTTTAGGTGTTTGTTGTTTTGTATGTTTTTTATTTCCAAGGAAGGGTTAGCCAATGGTTCATTCTGCGCCATCCACAGATCTTGAAAATTTAACAATTTTGTAGTAGAAAAGCTTAAGGTGGAAAACGTCACATCCCGGATCCAGAGCCCTTCACGCTATCACATTCAAAAGTTCCAGAAAAAACTTCGTGATGGGTAGTAACCCTAACCCTAGACAAAAAGCATCTAGAGAGGGGGGGAATCTGCACTATTATTCGCCTTAGTGAAATGAAATGCAAGTGGAAAGGCAGTGGTGTTATTATTACTCTTGGTCATTTCCAAGCTCCGATACCCACACGGGGAGTATTGCCACAGTGGGGGGTTTGGAGTTTTCCTACTCCTAGATGGGTTGCATTATTCAGGCTGACGTGCCCCATCAACACGAAGCTAAACTGCTTTTGAGGCGCCAGTGTTTCTCCTTTCTCCTTCGTCTGTCAGTTTGTAAGAGCAGGTTCCGTTGGATTTTTGGGAAGGCTAGGAGCAGGATTTCACTGTTAAAGACATTTACAGACGTAAATTAGTTAATAAGTTTTAACCATATTTAATTGATTCTGTTAAGAAGCTGAGATTTCTACTAATAAATTGGACCGCCCCTCCCCTCCACTAGAAAGTTTATGGTAAGGGGGGGCTGGATTGATGCCAACGCTTCCCTCAGCCACCAAATCGGCCAACATACTAGAAGGGGGGGGGCGATCGTCCCTACCGCCCCCCCCCCCCCCTGGATCCGCCAGTGCCGGAAACCACACTTTACATATTGATTTTTATTTTGAAAACTTCCCGTCGCCTTGGCGTGGCACTTCCGTGGAAACGTCCGCCAGGGGAAGCGGAAAGGCTAAGAACGAGAGCAATTAGGGCCCTCCAGTTGGCAACCACAGTTATGCTCTAGCGAGTGTACTTGCACATGGTGAGATTGTGAGAAAGGCTTGAAAACCCGTCCGCATCTATTGCACCGTTCCCCAGCGGGGTCATACGGATGGTGATGGCCCTCCCATGAAATGTCCACTTGTGGGCTCGGCCTTTGGCCTCGCATGGATCGGTGCACCCATTGCGTTATCTTAAGGTGCTGTGTCCCATGAACAAACGGATGTGATAAAATGATCATCTAGTTCAGACAGAAGGGTCAGTGAAGAGCCAATCCTTCATCCTGGCCGCGAGATAAAATTCTTACCCGGGTCAAAGGTTCATAAAAGGGATTTATCTCAAACCTTTTTTGGACATCTCAACGAGGTGGTCAGGTGCACAGAGAAGGGGAAAAGCCTGTCAAGGATAAGTACTTTTCTAATTTTCGGGGAGGGGGTAGGGGCGGATTCCCGCAATATGGCGATCTAATAGAAGGCAGGAGAGCCGCTGGTTACCCACTTTAACGTTATACGGATGTATGCAAACGCGACATGAAGCTCTTCAAAATCGACACTGGCAACTGGGAAGAGGTGGACAGATCCACATGGAGAGAGAGCATAAAGGAAGGGTCACAGATTGCAGATGTCATACACAACAGAAGCAGAAAGAAGGGTGAAAATGCAACGGCGCCTGGTGATTATATATGCCCAACCTGCGATCGCAGCTGTGTATCAAGGATTGGCCTCTCGAGACGTAAAATGCCACAGATATATATGTGTGTGTGTGTACATAATTAATCTTTATTACATTCTAACCATTCTATCTTTCGGAAGACGTTTATTGTACCCTAGAATGTTTTTCCTTGAATTGGAAAAACTGTAAACACCCCACCCTTGCCAGCCGCCGGGCACTATTTCCGGTATTTAAAATATTTAAAAAAACATAATCTGAGGTATCTACAGTGCATTATCCTGCTTTTACAAAACTTTAGTTTAAAAACCTAATCTTCTTATCTAAGACCTATATCCTCCCGTACCATTCGGCGCATTGGACGGCTAGCTGTCTCCACAAAAATCTGTCACTGGCAATGTCTGAAGCCTCTTCTCACCTGCTCTAATGAATGAATTTCTATCAAAGGCGAATGACAGAGAAGTATGGAGAAAGAAGGTGGAGAGATCTTGTCCTGTGCCCCAACGTTCCAGCAGACCAAAAGATAGTTGAACCTGGCCAAACTGATGTCATATCTTGATTATCTAATTGATCTAATTGTTTTGAAAATGGTAAATCTCTTATTCAAAGCCTGAAGAGAGAATATAAAAATTCTATTCAGTGGGTACACAGTGTGTACGTAAGGTAATATGAAAAAGTTCTTATTAATTGTTGTTTTAAATTATGTTCCACGTATATGCATATTAAATATATTTTTTTCTAAAAAAAAAAATTTTTTTTTGGTAAATGTAGTATTTAGTATGACATAATGTACTTAACTTAGCAATAAATTTGTAAAAAAAATATATATTTTGTGACAAAAATTCTAAAACCGTTTGCAGATATGTGTTAAAAATATGGTAAATAGCCATCTCCCTTACTAGTCTCCCGTGTTTGTTACTATTAATAGTGAATAGTTTTAAAAATGGTGTATTTTATGAAAAAAAAATGCTTGCATAGTTGATTTTAAAAATTAAATTTTTCGCTTTCAGAAAAAAAAAAGTAGCAAATTTGCATCGGAATTTTGAAAGGTCTAAAATATCATGATGTCGGATTTTCACTATCTTTTCTAGTTTGCGAAATTTAAACGGGACGAGCGGACAGACAGAAACTAATAGCGTCTATTCCCCTTCGGAGGCCTCTAAAAATCACCCTACTTCGCACGTGGGAAAAATGGTTAGTTATAGAGGAACAGGGACACAATACTATTACAAAATCCCACTGTTTATTTAATTGATATTGCACATTTTACAATGATATTTAATTATAATTAGAAACAGATTTCCTTTGTTATACTTTAAGACAGAAATGGTATAACGTTGTGTTTTGCCATTTAAACTTAAACTACTATCTGGATGCGTCTAGGCATATTTGGGCATATATCTAGAGATTTTATTTTTATTATCTTTTCCGATGTGTCTGCTTTTGCCAAGATATAATTTTTCCACAATGGTTGTCACCCCCAAAATTGTGTCATATGGTGTGCCCCCTAATGACGCCACTGCTCCCAGATACGTCCCTCTCCCCCAACAGTTTCGATCAATATATTGCAGTAAATGGGCTAGAAAATTATAAAAAATGAGCCCACTCCACTACCCAGTTTCTCATGGGAACAACATAGTGCACTAGTTAATCCTGATCATAAAGCTCATAATCGCTCTATAGATTTATAGATTTAGAATTTAGACTAGATCTCAAATCTCTAGATCTCGATATAGAATATATCTAGAATCTAGATAAAGAATAGGCCTACATCTTGATTTCTAGACTAGTTCTAGAGGCCGCGGGATACACTTTTGAGACCAAAGAAAATCCGCTGCCGAGGATAGACGCAGACGGCTAAAGAATGACAATGCTGAAGAAGCTTTACGAACTGAGCCAGAGAGCTGAAGATCGTTTGGGCCAAAGAAAAGATGAGAGCACGTCTTCGGCAAGACCTGGTTAATGAAGATGACAATCCCGAGACCTACCTGTTTGGTGAGCTCCTGAACATCATGCAGGACTTGTTACGAGAAGTCCAACATTATTTATCAACCAACCGTTACTCATTCAAGACTATGGCTGTACTAATAGTTACAAAGAATGCCTCGATCTTAACAAGAAGTACACAGATGAATACAAAGAGACAGTAGAATAAATAGGAGAAGTCTGCTATGCGACTGAAGCTTTTGCTGTACCAACTATGAGTACCACAACGATCCGGACAGATCAAAAAAACTTTGGGCCTGCATCCAAGCCTGTGGCCTTGGACCTGAAAGACCGCTGTCAATCTGTCAGTCCCTACGAGGGAAACTCAAATTTCGATTACAGGAGGTAAACAAGAACTGTACATGCGGAATGCAAATGTCAAGAAACCCACCAACAGGGTCTGAAACCAGTGGACTGCGATACTTCTGTTCTCACCATCGAGAGTAGCATGAACGATGGTGAATCAATTTCAGCTGGACCCGGTTCAGCACTTAACTTTCACACATTGAACATTGCAAGGATGCTTCATGGGCATACCTTAGTGACGCGGCTGAGAATGTGGGTCTACAAGTATGTCACTGGACGTTCATTGAGAAGACCTGCTGAAGTGGCGTGCAGGACCAACTGCTCTGATGACAAATACAGGGATCGCCACTACTTGGGAGTGTAGTCAGTATATCAGGTGGAACAGATGAAGACATTAAACGCCGTATAAATCTAGCGCGTCAGACATTTACAGATAAAAACAACGTGGAAATCTCTTCAGATCTCAAACAAGACTAAACTAAGAATCTTTAACTCTAATGTCAAGGCTGTCCTACTGTATGGTTCTGAAACATGGAGAACAACTGAAGCGACAATAAAAACAATACAGACCTTCATCAACAGATGCCTGAGAAATACACTGGTACGACAAAGTAGAGAAACACCAAACTGTGGGAGATGAGTGGACAGAAAAATATAGAAGTGCAGATCTTAGAGAGGAAGTGGAGATGGATTGGTAACACCCTTAGAAAAGATACCAGAAACAGATCTAGGCATGCCTTAGAGTAAAACCCCCAGGGAACAAGACGTAGAGGAAGACCAAAAAGAACATGGCGACGTAGTGTACTTGAAGTAGCCGAGAGGACCGGGAAGAGCTGGGAAACCATTAAAAAAAACTAGCAAGAGACCATGGAGAGTGGCGTGTTTTTGTCGAGGCCCTATGTTCCATGAGGAACTCAAAGGATTGATGATGATATGAATAATATTAGTAACTTCTTGGACGTGATAATCATAGTTAAACAAACATACTGGACTGCTGAGACGTGCCTTGTCTTGAAAACGTTACAATACCAGGTATGCTTCTAACAGACAATCATACGAGTTCAAAATGTCAGTCTAGACAATGGGTCAGCCCAAAAATTGTCTGTACATTTTATGTGCTGAATTTCAAAGTCAAAGTCCAAAAGGTATAATATCCATCTAGCAATACGAGCATTTGTGGTTGCAGATTTGAGATACTTGAGATTCAGGTGATCAGTCCAAACAATGAACTTACGTGAACATAAGTGTTCCAACTTCTAAATTCCCCATGTTAATGCTAACAACTCACGCTCCATTATGCTGTATTTACATTCACATGGGAGTAATTTTCTGCTGAGGAAACGGACAGGATGCAATTTGTTTCCCAAGTAATGTAGAGCAGCAACCGCAACAGCCTTGTCCGAAGCATCACGCTGTAGATAAAAACATTTACCCAGATCAGGCAACATTAAGAAGTCAAGTATCTTTGTATACGCTCCAATGCAACCTCCCCCTCCACAGTCTTAGCAAGGGTGCCCTTTTTAAAGAATTTCAGTAAAGGGAGACAAGAAGGAACGATAATAATTTAGCAGACCTTATAATGATCGGGTTTCCTTCTTTGATTTAGGGTATCGGAGCTGCAGAATCTTATTAACATTAGAGTTTTCAGGCTGAAAAAAGCCTCGGGCAATCTTATGGACTAAGAATGTGATAGTTTGGAAACAAATTAGTAACTTGTTAGGCTTAACAGTAATACTGAATTCTCCTAACCTCTTGAGCACCTCCCTCAAAGAGAACATGTGACTGCCAATTAGTGTTGTACACACAAATATCATCAAAATAACAAACAACTTGTTCTAAACCTTTTAGCACTCTACGCATTGTTCTGTTAAAGAAACAAGGACTGTTTTTTTTTTAACCAAAGGGGAGATATTTGAATTTATACTGTGCATTAGGTACTTTGAGCTCTATGTACTTCTAATGGCACCTGCCAGTAATCTTTCGTTAGGTCTAATTTACTGAAATATTTAGCTTTCCTTAGTGTGATAAACAGTTCTTCTTGATCTGGTATGACTTGTGCATCAAATTTTGTTACAGAATTTAATTGTCTATAATCAACTACTGGTCTCAAAGTTCCATCCTTTTTCTTTATTTATGGACAAAAAGCTAGTGTCTGGTCGTTCAAGCAGCCTCTCTAGTAAATCTCTCCTAAGGGCTCTGTCGTTGAGATTTTCCACAAAATGATCTCTCAGGACAGTTTCATCAAGGACTGTCGCTGAAAGGATATTCTGTCTGTCTACCACTGCTTTGAACGATTGCTGTAGCCGATGCGAGTAGGAGCGAATATGCTCTCCTGGGCGTTGACTGATGCGGTAGAGTTCTCCCATAAGCTGAGAGACACTCCTCCTCTCACCATAGGCTGACCGTAACAGTTGGGTCAGTGCCTCTGGAGACTCCCTGGTTGCTTGAGGGTAAAAACCAAGCTCAGCCTTTACTGACTTCCCCAGATGAGAAATCAGGAACTCACACTTCTCATCTGGCTGCTGTATGTGCTGGGACTTCCAGGCTCTCACTATGTCTTGAAGGAACTCTTCAACTTCCCTGGCTGGGCCATCGCCATGGAAGCGTCGAATGTTCCACTCCGTTCTTGGCACCACAATCACTGTCTGAGACGGCTGCATTCTTGCTGCTGCTGCTGCCTCGCTGTTCATCCTACTCTAACTACTCAAAAACGAAATCCTACTAACCTCTCAATAACAATACCCCCCAAAAAAAACAACTAATCTTCGACTAGCTCTACTTCCTATCAATACCTAAAGTCTGGTCACTCAAGCACAGATCCCACTTCTGACACCAAAAATGAGAGCAGGTCAGGCAGGCGCGAGTGGAAGATACCTATTCTCTGCTCGACATTAAATTTTATTATAGTAGGCAGATGTTTGCACTACTGGGTGGGCTCAATCTGTGCATCTCGGTATGGTGACCAAGGGGCTAGAGTCGCCTAAGTAACCAGACATACTAACTATACTAACCTAAACTAAATGAAAACAAGATAACAAACTTTAGTTTAGGATAAATAAACAAAACGGAACTTTATTAACATACAAAAATAAATCAATAATAAAATATATACACTACAATGAAAACAACTAATACTAACTAAAACCCTCTGAATCTACGCCACTAAAAACTAACCAAACCAACTATCTAACACAAATTGATCAAAAACATTTTCATTAAAAACATTTTCATTAAAAAACACCACTTTTAGAACTATTTACTATTAATAGTAGCAAACACTGCAAGCTCTTTATTAGGCCTGAAATCTGCACACCATATTTAAACACATTTATGCAAATGGTTTTAGATTTTTGTCAAAAAAAAAAAAAAAATTTTTTAAATTTGTATTGCTACGTTAAGTTCTGTTATATTTACTACTACATTTACACAGACACAGACATCAGTTAGGCTAGGTTCACATCCAACTTCACATTCACTTTGACCAATCCTTTGGTCTGCTGTACCGCTGGGGCACCACACAAGATCTGCCAACCTTCTTTCTCCATTTTTCTCTGTCATTTGTCTTTGATAGAATTTCATTCTGATATTCTTTTATGAAAATATTGAAACCTGCCTTTTTACCTGCCTGGGTAGACCACTTCGGGGACATTGTGGCAGCGGTAACAAGAGTTATAGTTAGATTTATCTCAGTGATATAAATCTAGACTAGTTAAAAAATATACATAGATCTAAAGTGTAGATCTAGAGTCTAGATAGACTCAGGGTTATTTAGTTATATAAGTTACGGTTTTCTAGATATAGTTAAGTATAGTCTAGATAGTAGATGTAGTTAGTAAAGTTTACATTGAAGGTGGCAGAAAATCAACTTTAAGCACCAACAGAATTAAACGTGGTAGATGGCAATGTAAGTGAAAATTATCGTCAATGGAAAAGACAAGTTGAACTGTTTCTATTGGCAATAGGAGCCGAAGAGAAACCTTACAGTACACAAAAAGCAATAATACTACATTGTGCTGGACCTCAGGCCCAAGAGATTTGTGAGCAATTACAATATGATGAAAATAAGGATGTGAATGACACACAAATATTCCTAAAGAAATTACATGAATATTGCAACCCTAGAAAAAATGAAGTTCTGGAAAATTTTAGATTTTGGAACATAGAAAAGGTGAGAGCTCAGGCTGAAAAATGCAATTTCAAGGAAAAGGATAGGATGATTAGAGACAAAATTGTATTTTCCGTGGAGAAAAGACTGCAGGAGAGATTATTGAATCAAGATGATCTTACATTAAAGAAGTGTATAGAGATATGCCAAACTTATGAACAAACTGCAAAAGGATTAGCAGAGATAAATAAAGAAACAGTTGTAAGGAAAGATAAGGTAGAACAAAAGAAAAATGACAACAGAGACAAGCTAATCAATTGCTGGTTTTGTGGAGGCAGACATGCGGTGAATAGAACGTCATGACCAGCTTGAGGCAAAATTTGCAATAAATGCAAAAGTAAAAATTATTTTGCAGTTAAGTCCAATACTAAAAATAAAATACATAGGCATAATGCCATGGATGAATTTTGACTAAGAAGAGCACTTTAACTCAATAAATGTGTTGAACATCAATAAGGACAGAATGACAGCACTATTCATGATAAATGGTCAACAATAAGAGTTCAACTGGACACAGGAGCTGATGTTAACATTATTGTGACAGGTTGGGGAATGTGACGTGTGTTTGGCGCGTTTAATGTCTAGGGGATGATTATTTTTGAAACTATCACACCAACCCGTCAGCATATAAATCGGGAGCAGGCACGCAACGAGACAAGCAATGATAGAAAGATACAAAGTTAAAAATGTAGAATATTTATTAACAAAAATATTTACATAAAAGAATAAAAAAGGGGAGGGTTTGCATATATCTCTAATTGATACTATACTTAATCATCACTCGTGCACTTAATAAGAGAGTATGTCACTTTGTCTTCTGAACTTAGCTGGTTGTCCTGTTGATGTCGCAGCTGGCTGTGTCCTGGCTTGAGGTTCTGCAGCTGGAGGTCGCGCTCTAGCGGGTAGAGGGGCGCCGGTGATATAGTTCTTGTGAAGTCTCAATCCAAAGTTCTAATATCTGTAGTGGGCACAGTAGGGCGGGTGGCCGGCTACCGTGGGCACAAGGTTACTGCGGCCGAGAACAATGGAGCGCGCTTGAATGGAGAGGGTGTCCGTTCAAGAGGCGCAATTCTCGTTAGAGTAAAATGAATACAGGGGAGATAATTCACTACAGGGGAGATAACTCGTATCTCTTTTCTAGACGCAGTTTTAGTGCGCTAGTAAAGTTATCAGGCGGTCAGCCGAGATAAAGGAAATAAAATAAGTTGTACAAATATATACATGGTTGCATCAACGATCAATTGAGCAACGTAGCATTAATAGATTAATGCAATACTTAAAAACATACATAAGACCTGTTTATGTTTTCTACTTACGACAGTGAGAAATACACAATGCACTAATTAAATGTAATGAAATAATAAAATACACATAATAGTATCCAGTGAGAAATATACACAGAGTAATTAAGACAGAACTTATGATTAAGTTCGGCTTACCACCAATGCCCACATGGGAGGGGACCAAGATGAAGGTGACATCCCTATGGTCGGCTGTTATTTGGTCCAACAGCTTCAGGCTCTTATGTACTAATGGAATGTCAGTTTTCATCCGCCCCAAAGCTTGCAATGCAGATTTGGAGTCGGAGCAGATTATACATTTCCTCTTTCTGATGCTTTGAATGCCATAAGTGCAAGCGATATTGCATGCCATTCGGCCGTAAAGATGGAGCAGCCATCGGGGAGTCTACTGAAGATTGTTTTGTTCCGAAAGGAGCAGGCACACGCGACTTTTCCATCCATTTTGGATCCGTCTGTGTAGATGGTGCCACAATCTCCGTAGCTCTTCTGCAGTTCCCTAAGGTGGACTTGTAGTATGCTTGGGTCTGTATTTTCTTTTTTGAAATGAAGGAGGGATAAATTTAATTCTGGTTTATTCATTAGCCAAGGAGGATTCTGAGGGGTTTCTATTTTAGAGATTTGGTCCATGGGTGGGGTTAAATATTGGATGGGTTTTCTCATTCGAAGGCCCAACAGCTGTATGACGTTAGGCTTTCCGTTGTATAATTCTACCTCTGTAGGGTTAAATATGGAGTCGAAAGCAGGGTTCGTGGGGTTGGATTTTTACTGCATTGCAAGCTTTTTCATTCTTATATCCATGGAAAGTTATCCAGCCTCCACATGGAGACCTGGGATAGGTGATATACGAAACGCGCTGAGACAGAAACGCAGGGCAGCATTTTGTATTGGTTCCAGTATTTTTAGATAACACTTCCTTGCTGCTCCACATATTATGGATCCGTAGTCTAGCTTGGATATAATTAGACTCCGATATAGCAGCAGCAAGGTATCTCTGTCAGCTGGTAGTTAGAGATCACTTTAGTACTCTCCAGGTACCAGACCAGCCTACTGTTAATCATTCTTTCCATGGTTTTGCAGATGCATCTTGTTAGTGCTATTGGTCGATAGTTAGCTGGGTCAGAGCCGTCTCTTCCCGGTTTAGATATCGGTATAACTGTGGCTTTCCTCCAGCTGTTTGGGAAAGCGTCTGTTTGCCACACACAGTTATAGACCCCTAGCAGGACTGTCAATGAGGGTTCGGGAAGGTGCTTGAGGAACTGGTAATGGATTTCATCTCTTCCAGGCGCTGTGTCATGTGACTTGTCCAGCGAGTCCCTCGGTTCCTCAAGCGAGAACGGTTTGTTGTAGTCTTCATTGTTCTCTGACCTGAAATCAATGGGGTGTCCTTCCTCCCTGGTTTTGACTTTTTGGAACATGGCGTGTAGTGTGCAGTGGAAGACTTTTCTGCTATTGAGGACGCAAGGCAGTCAGCTATTTCTCTGGGGGAAGTGTTAATTCGTCCTTGGTTTTTCAAATGCCCTATTGCATTTGATTCTTTCCCTCTGATTCGCCTTACTGCCTTCCAAATCGCTCTAGCAGAAGTTTTGGCATCCAGACATTGCATTAGTACGCAAGGCATAAAGCCTGACATAAAGAATATCAAAGCTATTCTGGAAATGAAGAAACCAGAAAATAGCCAGGAAGCAAGAACATTATGTGGAATGGTGCAATATTTGTCAAATTTTTTGAACAATCTAGACCAAGTGTCTCAACCAATGACAGAACTAACAAAGAAAGATTGCAATTTTAAATGGACTGAAAAAATGTGAAGGGGCATTCAACAAGATAAAGACAATGATTATCAATACTCCAGTCCTTTTATTCTACAACCCCAACAAGAAACTTGAAATACAGGTGGACAATAGTCAACATGGACTTGGGGCTGTACTAATGCAAGAAGGACAACCAATGGAATTTGCATCTAGAGTATTAACACCAACTGAAAAACGGTGGGCTCAGATTGAAAAGGAACTACTTTTCTTTTTTCTTCGGCTAGAAAGATTTAATCAATATACATAAGCCACTTACAAACATCTTAAGGAAGCCTCTAAACCAGGCCCCCAAGAAGATTACAAAACTTGATGTTGTCAAAGGTCAAAAGCTTGCTGACAGAGTCACTCAATTTTATGACAGCATTAATTATTATTTATTTAAATTATTTATTATTATTTATTTATTTTATCTCAATTATTTTCCCTTTTTAGGCCCAATTTTGCCCACTACCTTGGCGACTAGGCCACGACTTTTCACTTATCTCCCCTTGACAAGGGGGAAGGATCAAACAAACACCCCTACCCACGTCTCTCTTTGATCAAGGAGATTACTCGTGTCAACACGCCTCTTGACATTTCATAGTGCGACTTCTGTCTAAAGTCAGATTCACCCACGTGAGAGATAATCTTTAGTCTATCGCCTTTCCTGTTTCCGCCCATCTCTTCCGGACCTTTATAAAGCTGGACTAAGTCGAAATAAACACACTCAGTCATTTCTCCTTCTCGCTGACAGTCGAGTCTGGACTAATCATTTATTCTTACTCTTATAAGAATACCCGGTGGTAAGCCGAACTGAATCACAGTTCTATTTAATTAGTTTGTGTATATTTCTTGCTGGATATTATCATGTGTATTTTACGTACTTTCCTAATGTTTATTGAGTGCATTGTGTATTTCTCACTGGCGTAAGTAAGAAACACAACCATTGCATATGTACATATATATTGCATTGACCTATGTCCCCAACATTATTGCTACGTTTGTCAATCGATTGTTGGCGCAACCCTGTATGTATTCATTCGTACATCTTATTTCATTTCCTTTGTCTCGGCTGATTGCCTTGATAAGCTAACGCACTGACTTTGCGCTTAGAAAAGGAGTTATAAATTATCTCCCCCTTTACCCATTTTACTTTGACGAGTGTTACGCACCTTGAACGGAAACTCTCTCCATTCAAGCTCGCTGCATTGTTCGTGGCCGACGGCCGTATGTAAACAATAGCGTCATGGTCGCTGACCCTCGTCCATCCCCCCTTTTCTCCACTTATGTTGTTTTATTCAGATTATTATCTCCCTTACTATGTACATTTTATATTGCTACTATCAGCCATCTATTTTTCCCATTCCCTTTGTCATCTTCTCCCCATTTTACTCAAAAGCAACTTTACCAATCTGACGAATGCACCGCGGTCAAGGGTATCGATAAGATGCATGAGAGACATGTCCTAACTTGTCTTTGTTTATCCGCAGCGTCCCTCAGGTGTCTGCCTATTTGACATTGTCTGCCTATTCAGTGTCACCTGCCTATTTGACACTACTCAACTGCCTATTTATTTGGTACTGTTCGACTACCTACCAGTCAACCTATCTGGATCTGCTTACTAGGCGCTATTCAGCACTACAGGTCACCACTTGTCAACCTAATTGGCGTTATCGGCTCTACTTGTCAACTTATTAGGCAAGACGTTCCTATAGACCACGTGTCTGTGCGAGACGTCTAAGGTTCACCAAATCTCCGCAACTCACTGGACATACCCTGCTTTCGCCGATGCCCACGTCAGATCAGCTTTGCCCGCAGCGCACTTGTGCCCACGGTAGCCGGCCACCCGCCCTACTGTGCCCACTACAGATATCAGAACTTTGAATTGAGACTCCACAAGAACTGTATCACCGGCGACCCTCTACCCGCTAGAGCGCCACCTCCAGCGTGAACCTGGGGTCCTGGGTTCGAATCTCGTTGAAGACTGGGACTTTAAATTTCAGGATTTTTAGGGCGCCTGAGTCCACCCAACTCTAATGGGTACCTGACTTTAGTTGGAGAAAGTAGCCTTAAGGCGGTTGGTCGTTGTGCTGGCCACATAGCCATTGCTTGTTAACCGTTGGCCATAGAATCAGATGACCTTAACATCATCTGCCCTATAGATCTAAAGATCTGAAAGGGGAAACTTTTAAGACGTGCGAGTGAACTAAATAAAATAACTCACCGATTCTCGGGTCGCTGGTAGCTTTCTGATTGCAGAATCATAATACTCCAGGTAAAAAGAAATAATGTCACAATCTTGAAATTAAATTTTTATATCCCGATTCACTAACAAAAATTAAAAAAAACAATCCTCAATCCTCAGTCGAGAAAACCAAAATCATAACTAAAGTTTCTTAACACATTAGCTCAGGTCATCTTCCACACTATAAAATCCTTGGTTCAGACCACTGACTGACAGATCATCACTAGCTCTTCCACTTGCCGTGGAGTTAAAATACAAAAATCTAACCTGTTATTTCTTAACTGAAGCCTAGAAAAACAAAGCCATTTTTGAAGATCGAAACCGCAGCCACTAAATTTACCAAAAATGATTTTTTATTCAAAATTTCTACCAACTATGTATTTGAAAGGCGATATTTTTATGTCTAAAAGTAAAATACATTCTATCCGTTTAGGCACTAATTAACTCCTTTTTTTTATCCGTAACTTTCTTTCGTTCAATTAAAAGACAGTAGTTAATGATAATGTGGAAACCAATTTAAAAATGACCAGATCTAGATCGGGGGAGGGGGGGTTGGTATAATACAGTTGGCAAAGGTGAGCTATTATAAATGAATATCAACTCACTCTGTCTGGTAAAAAGCGTGGACACGTTATTTCTCCTACACCCATTCTCGGATCAAGTTTAAACTTCGCACAATTATTCATTGACATGAATAACAAAAAGTAACCAATAAGACAATTAATTACTGGTAATTCATTATTTTGTTTATTAGCAACAAGGGAAACTATTATTTCAGTATTCACAGATTTATTGGGTTTAGTCCCCTTGAATAATTGCTGCTAACGCTATCTCTCCCCCACGCATTCTCCGATCAAGTTGATACATGTACTTTAAACAATTATTTATTGTACCTAACAAAACATGAAACAATGAACAAAAATACTCAATTAGTGAATTATTGGAAATTAATAATTTTTTGTCATCGAATGAGCGAAATAGCATGTACATTATTGGTAAATATAGTTTTAGTGCATTCTTCCCCTTTTGATAATCTTTGTTTTGTTTTGTTTTTTACAGTTTTTTTTTTATATTTTGCTTGTTCATGAACTCGATCGCATTTTTAATATATTCCAGTGCAATGCCAAACTGCATATTTTTCGATTGTACCAATCGGCTGAAGATATTCATTTAAACCAATGAAATCTATATCGCACGAGAAGGCTAAAATCATCATGATATTTTAGATCATTCAAAGTTCTGGTGCAACGGCTACTTTTTTTCTTTTCTGAAAGCGAAAAATCTATTTTTTTAAAATCAATTATGCAAGCAGTTTTTTCATAAAAAATACGCCATTTTTACAACTATTCACCATTAATAGTAACAAACAATGGAGGCTGTTTAGATTTTTGGTAAGAAAAATTATTTTTTTTCAATTTTATTGCTAAGTTCTGTCATACTAAATACTACATTTACTAAAAAAATGTTAACTTTATTTACTATGTAAATAAGTTGGACATAATTTAAAACATCAATTAACAATTACTTTTTCATATTATCGCGTGAACTGCAGATTACATATATTGTCATGAAACACAAAACTAAAGGAATTTTTTTTTTTACGGAAATGTTTTTTTTTTTCTTGAGGCTTTGAATAAGAGATTGACTATTTACGAAACAATTAGATCAATTTGATACTCATTATAAAACTTCAGTTAGGCCAGGTTCACATCTAACTTCACATTTGGGGAACCAAACTGGATCTGTCAACCTTCTTTCTCTATTCTTCTCTGTCATTTGCCTTTGATAGAATTTCATAATGATATTCTTTCTGAAAATATTGAAACCTGCCTTTTTTCCTGACCAGTTCGAGGGCCGATATTGAGTTTGTGTTTCCACACCAACTGTCTTTGTAACCGTTTTCGTTTTAGTTTGTTTTTTTTCCAATCCAGTGCTTGGTTCACTGTTTTTCGACCGTTGGCATTTTAATTTTCAGCCACTTCCACCAATGCATTGTACACTAGTTCCGTTTGAAGATGAACAGCTTTCCCATTATCCATCCTGCTTTCCCAAAATGTATTGGTAAATTGGTAAATGACTGTCAGATTTTACAGGGCCGGAATAGGAAGTATGGAAGCCCTGGAGCAACAAAGGATTGGAGGCCCTATTTATTTTCAAAATAAAATACACCATTTTTTCCCTCAAGACTTTAACAAAATGTATTATCAATAAAAAATGTAGTAATTTGTTAAAATTTAATATGATTGATTAAAATTGACATTATCACCTTAACCAAATAATGTTAGCGAGCTAGTATCGACGAAAAGACGTTGATTTCGCTAAAATCTAGCTCTCCAAGTAAATCGAAATTTGGATTTTTAAAAATCTCTATTCGGGGGGGGGGGGATCCCTTTTTTGGCTAGTTCCAGTAACAGAAGCCCTGCCAGTCCTACACAAATTCAGTTGTAAAAGTTTTCAAAATCTGTCATCGCTTGGTTGAATGGCCAAACAAAAGATACAATTTGATGCAAAACTCCAAAGAGTGCCGTTGCAGCAATTGAAGATTTCACCATGTATTTAAGAATTAGATTGTGATAGTGACATCCATAAGTAGCACATAAAATGATTTCGGATTGAATTCAAGTAGACAGTTGTGTACACCACGATGGCAGTCTTTCATAGTCGCTCCATTATCATTTCATTAGCTCTGCATATCTTCAAGCTTTGTAAGCAGCCTTCTGTGCTATCGTCGACAGTTAGGAATCCTACAAAATATTAATTGATTTTTACTGGTCTAAACATAGTCGTTAGCTCTTGGTGACCAGCATCGTGTGTGCAATCTAAAATGATAATGATATTACGAATTTTTCAAAGTCAGATCAATTACCTCATTTGTTTTCCCTAGTATTTTTTTTCCCTAGGCATAATTAAACAATTGATCCACAATGCCACGAAGGGCTAAATTCTGTTCTCTACTCTAAACATTCGTAAATAAACAATGACTCATGACCTGATTTATAACATTGCAAGACATTGCAACTTTTAAAAGAGAAAGCGTGGGTTCTCCTCATTTCACAAATATTTGACCACAAAAATAGAAAAATTATATTAATTAAACAAATATTCGATTTATTTCTTCAAAACATATGACAGCATTTTAAATTTATTAATACTGTTAATTGCATAAATTGAATTTTTATTGAAGCTTTAAGAAAATAGGGGCCTCTTCTTATTAAATCCGGCACTGGAAAACTGCCTTCCACATGGTGACCTTATTTTAGCGTGCTCTCTTGAATCTTTAACCTGGAAAATTCAATAGCGAAACGATAGGCCTTAGTATAACACTTAGCTGCGAGCAGCCCTGTGACAACAATGTTTTGGAAACTTCTGTTGACTTCTTGTGACGTCTTTCGGTGGTTAGAATTTCTTGGAATTGGCTTCAGGGCCAAATATACACTTAAGTTCGTATGACCTACATATAATTTTTAACATGGTAGGCTGTATACGTTGTTTTAAACCAAAGACATCTACACACACACACGATGCATAGCACATACACTGCTATTATATAGTAGTATATTATTCAAATACAAACACACACACATACGTGATAGGCAAATACACAAATAGGCCTAGATGCACACATCCAAA
The DNA here is from genome assembly GCA_036873155.1 of Biomphalaria sudanica. Classification (NCBI taxonomy): domain Eukaryota; kingdom Metazoa; phylum Mollusca; class Gastropoda; family Planorbidae; genus Biomphalaria; species Biomphalaria sudanica. The sequence goes on along the minus strand of JAZGLO010005707.1, from coordinate 42,783 downwards.
CTAAATATCAGCAGCTCTCAAGCTTGCCTTCATTAAGCACTTTATCTATATGTATGTAACATTAAACTTAGGCTACGATCTAGATGACTCTCCTAAATGTTTTTCCACGCCAATATACGCTCTCAGTTTTGTTTTTTAAGCAAGCATTACAGAACAAGCTTCTAACCACTCTTACCTCCCCCCCCCCAAGTACACTTACTGCTAACTGAGAAGCGCTTGCACCAAATTAGAGTGCATACAAAAGGGAATTTAATCGATTTGTCTTTATGAAGTCTACACTTGGTTATCTCAGTTTCAGTTTCGTTTTGTTTAGTCCCCACGTTGACACGTTCTAAAATAGAGCATGGTCGTGCATAGCGACAACAAACAAAAGGGACAGTAGTACAGACCAGAAAAAAAAAACGAATGAAGATCTATTTTTGTGCACATTGGGGTAAGATTTTAAAGTTCTCTTTTTGCTCAGGACTTTCATCGTCATAAGTTTTATATGAAACCAATAATACCAGTCACGGTGTTAAGATGTTATTTTTAAAAAGTTTTTTAAAAATATTTTTTGAGACAAATGTTGGAGTTTTGGCTCGCAGAAAGACACTTGCATCTCTTTAAAAAAATTTTCCAAGGTATCCTGTCCTATGTCTACATGTAGGAGTTCCAGTGGCGTAGGTTGGTGGTCCCCCCTTCCCACTTTGAAATAAGACAAAATTAGTGTTGGACAAAAAAAAATTGAGAAGCGATGCCTGAAGGTTATTGTAATGTCCACTTGTATGGGAAGCAGCATCATGGCATGGCCTCGCAATTTATTTAGAGATAAATGATGATTGTTTATTACTTGAGTATTGTTCAGCCAATTCAGCAGACTTCTGGTTCTCCCAAATAGGAAAATTTAAAAATGACTCTCTCATTGCTATTTCTTTGGGTATTCTTTTTTTTTTTTTAGAGAATACGAAACATATTGTGAAATGATGCTAATCGGCTTTTACAATTATTTTTCCACGTTGGTGTTACCCCCAAGAGCTCATGTTGACACAAACGAAATGAAACCCCAACGTGATGTCATTTCCGAACAATTTTAATCATGGTAGCTACACGTCTGTCATCACGCGCAGTGATGGGCACAGTCTACAATGATTGGTACCGTCTGCAGTGGTGCAGTATACAGTGATGGTGTTGACTATCGTTGATTTATAGCACCAAACTTCTAGTAGACAACTAAATCTACCGCTGTAGGCGTATAATATAAAAGCACTGGTTCAGGGGGAGGGCGGTAGGGGCGATCCTATTGACATGAAAAATCTATATATGTACCGGTACCAAGGTATTTGAAAGACTTTAAACTCGACTTTTCCGTGTTCGACCAAAATATTGGAACAAAATATTTCTTTAAACCCTGAGCATGCCGCCCAGCACTGTTTGAGCACATGCACAGCCTTTCATTGGAGGAAGACTCAAATGTTATGCATTGTGCCTGTCTTTCATTTTTCCTTGTTAATATAAAGATTTCATGAGCTCAAACTCTAAAGATAGTCATCGAACAGAAGAGGAAGAGGAAGACGATTAGAACTAGCTGACTGAAAAAGAAAATAATCGCTAAATAAGTTTCGGACCTCGCTTCCCACTTTGGCCAAAGTCACGATTCTTAATTTTTGGCAATAAAGTCGGCTACTGTTTTAAAAGAAGTGAACCTGATAACGAAACAACGTTTTAATGTAGCCATATTTAGTTTCCTTAGTTTACATACACGATTTTACATATAAAATTACTTTGTTTATGCTTAGAATACTCATATCTATAAGAACCCATTGAACCATATTTCATTATTTCTTAAGAGACAGACAGATAAACTTTTTAAAAATACTTTTATTACTCTTTGTTTTCCTCTCTCTTTTCTTTCTCTTTTTTCCCCTCAGATCTCTCTTTCTTTTATCCTCTTTTCTTTATGTTTTCTTTTTAATTCTATATTCTCACTTTCTTTTCCTTTTCTATCACTATGTTCTTTAACCAATAAGAGCATATTAACTCATTTGTTGCTGATCAGAATTATTTTGCAGATGTGTTTGGTCCCAAGGAGTTCCGGTCAAATGAATTTTCCCAGCGATCGTGATGCCCATTTTCTATTTTAAAGAAAGGCCATCTTTCAATGAAAAATTCCCTTGTAAATACCAGAAATATTAAGTTTAACTTGTCACTTGCATTAGACGCTAAGAGACTTAGATCTAGGTTAATAGTCAATCTTAATTTAAGTTTCCTGCTTTTTTTTCAAATCTTTATTCACTGTAGTTTATTTTTTTTTAAAGTGTAAGAATTTAGACTTGGGATGTTATAAAAGTTTTATAACTATATTTGTGTTTGGGGGGATTTAAAAAGCTGTATGTCCATAATTTACATTTTAATAACTGCTGCGTGGTGGCTTAGTTGTCAAGTGCTTGGCTTTTGAACTGAGGGGTCTTGGATAAAGTAAAGGAAAGGAAAGGTGGATTGTCGTTGACGCTTTGGTGCAGGCTTTGACGCCGTGGTCGTTTTGGCGATGGGAGTTTTAGTGCCAGGAGTTATGTCATGTCGATGTTTAAGAAAACACTCAACATTATGTAATGAAAGTCTTTTTAATGTGAAAAGAAAAGACCTGATTATTTCAAAATAACCCTAACAATCGTTTTCCATACGGACACCCCTCTGAGAAGCGTTGTCCGGGAGAGTTGATCACACAACGCTCGGAAATAGAAAGAAACAAATTTTGTTTAACCTGCTTAAGATGAACTATAAAAAGCATGCAGCTTGTCAATAGTCACCATCATACAATGTCAAAGATCTAAACTTTTTTTTTGTTAATTTACTTGCAGTTTATTTATTAATGCATGTTACATGATTATCTATCCATGTCAATGTCGTAGCTAGGAATTTGCCATCATTTGAAGCTTGATCTCTTTGGGGGCCCCTGCATTTTGCATAATACGTAATAATTTATGTAAAAAAAAAAACAATTTCTAACACTCATTTGGGGGAACCCCCTCAAGTGGGGACCCCCTCCTCCCTAGCTACGCCACTGATCCGTAACATAAACGTGTCTCTTTCTTCCAGTTCATTATTTATTTGATCCAAAGTCTGTTTCTTTTTAAGTAGTTGTTCTATCACTTCATAAAGCGTTAGCTTCTCAATCAAATCTCATTTTAGGAGTCACTAGTACGAATCCCGATTAGGGCAGAGCTATGTTTCATGGTTTCCTCGTGGTCTTTTTCAATGTTAAAATATGAGGATATATCGGGTTAGGTATAGATCATATCATAATGCATGTGCCGATATATTTGCGCATATGCACCTTCATGATGTGGTGAGGATAGAGTTCGAGTGAGAATCCTAGGTGCCCGAGAATGGGTTGGGAATGTTTCCTACTCATGTAATGCATTGGATAGGATGTAAGATGTATATATGAACCTGGATCTTGATGCACATGGGAATATTGGATAGTGTGCAGGTGCAATGTGCACATGGATGAGTCCTGTACGGTGGCCATGGAATGGATAGGTGCACAATGTACAAAATGTGAGGATGCCCATTCTATAGGTTAGAGAGGATAAAGAATACCTGTGTTCATTGGAGTGATGGACATGGCGGGTTAAATAAAGCGTGCACGAAGGTGTAGTGATGACCATTGTGAGAAATGTACATGTGAGGATCGTATAGATTGGAAGTGTAGGTTGCGTATGTGCACTTAGAGGTGCACGTGAATGGGAGTGACCGATTGAGCAAGTGGGTGATGCACATGGGAATGATGAATGTGCTGTGCACATTTACGAGCATTTTTAATTATTAATTTTTTTTAAAGGAAATTTAGGTTTCTTCTTGTCTCCGCGCTTTTTCTGTTTGGGGCGTCGGTGAGACAAGTGGACGTAGATCTGAGCAGAATGTTGTCTTGGGACGTTACCTGGAAAATCAAACAATTATCATACCTATTGTCACATACAGCTCTGTTATAAATAATCAATCTAATCCTCTAGATCTGAGCTGAGTAGCGTTACTTTTTTTTCCAAATTATATCATTGTTTTTATGGGGTAATATATTTCTACTACAGCGTCACTAAAAAAAGGTTTGTGAATTTTTCTTTTGGCGGATTTGCAGTCTACTAACTAACCACATGGAAAGGATTTTAAACGTAACCACCCCCCTTTGGCTGTGCTGGGGCAAGTGGTGGTTTAATATTAAAATCTCACCTAAAATAAACAAAATCAAAGCTGAAAATCAGTCACAAAATTCCACTGCCTCCCCCCCTGCAGGGGGATTTTATTTCATTTCGTAAGAACCCCCCTCCCCCCCCGGTTACGCCCATGCGTATGAAGTCCTAACACCAACTGACTTTATTTACATAATTAATCTTTAACCCAACTTAGTCGTGACGTCACTAAAAATCGCATTCAAAGTCCGTCAACTGTGGTGCGTCTCTATACAAACTAATGTGTGTGTGTGTCTGTGTATGTGTGTGTGCATATATATATATATATATATATATATATATATATATACATATATAGCCCCGCCGCTAAGCACTATTTCCGGTATTAAAAGCCTAAGTGTACTAGGATGTCCCTCTTTGCGCTTTCCTAGTAATAGCCTCCATGTCATCGAAACTCTTATTATGCGTAATTCATTTTGTCGGAGAACATGTCCGGCAAACCTCAAGCGACGCTCTGTCACAACCTTACTAGTTCGGCATAGGATTTCCTTGATTGAGATCCGATTTCTATAATTGACTCCTTAAATCCGTCTTAGCCATCTTTGTTGAGTCAAATTTAGTCTTTTTCAATTCACTGCACTTTATTAATTGAGCCAGCCACTGGTAGAAATTTCTAACCTCTCTTGGCTATACGCTCTTGGAATTAGGTGGCTGTAGTTCGCTTAAGATTTTATATCGAAAAGAGAAGTTTTATCGTCAAAATCTGTGGAGTTTGTTTTTATTTAATTCAAAACCCTTTACCTACACTCCTAGAATTTGGTGACTGTAGTTTGCTTTAGAATAAAATTGAATAAAACCTCAAAACTCTTTGTATGGGGGTATTTATACTCAAAACCACGGAAAATACTGCATTCCTCAATCTTAGGACTAGAAGAAAAGACTTATTATTATATACAAATGCAGTACAGAACAAGAAGATCTTGGAAGATATCAGCATTTCAGTCAAACGCCAACCTATATGATGACGTAGACTTTCGTGTTGCTCGCGACAGTGTTGCTTTTGTCAGACTTCAAGGACTAGTGTGGCAACGGAGAGGACAAAACAATACTGAAAGTCTACAGTACTAGTGCATCAGAGTCCTGGACCTTATATTCCCGCCACATCAAAAATCTTAACTCCTTCCACCCACGCTGCCTAACTCATATGATGCATTGGTCTGACCACATACCAGATACTGGAATCCTACAAATGTTCAACATGAACAGTATCAAAGCAACCGTAAAAAGGTCCCAATTTCGATGGGTGGGACATGTAGTCCGCATGCCAGACAATCGCCTTCCCAAACGACTTCTGTACGGGGAACTGTGTGCAGGAAAGCCTTCCCATGTGTGTGTTGTGTGTGCATGTATATGTATACAGCTCCTTGATTGTACCATCACTGGTGTGAATGTATATTTTGGTTTTCTATAGTTATAATGTTGTTGTTTTTTGGTGCAGTGCAGAAATCATAGAACAACTTTATTATAGGATAATAAAGATTATTATTTATTATTATTCGTATTATTACATATAGGCCTTCTATATTGTGACAATGTGGGAGTGTACTAAAGAAAATAACTTCGCACGTGGAAATAAAAGGTTAGTTACATTTCTATAGGGTAGGTAATGTTAAGGTCATCTGTTTCTTTGGCCAACGGTTAACGAGCAGGATGTTATGTGGCCAGCACAAAGACCACCAGACTTTACTTTTACCAAATAAAGGCAGGTACCAATTAGAGTTGAGTGCCCTACAAATCATGAAATTCAAATAAATACACTTAATCCCCAATATAGGCTTACACTGCATTTCTTTTTAAATATACCTATTGTTTTTGCCAATAAATATATTGAAAAGCCACAGAAATCTATATAATAATTGATGTTCAGACTGCCTAGACCAAATATAAAGCTGCAAAAAGATGTCCTCCAATCTAAATGTACAAACTATTGTGCCTTGCATGCATTTTGTGTGTATGTGTGCAGTAAAGCTCATGCAGTGTAATGAATATGCAACATTATTTGAAAAAAAATTAAATAGGCTATAATTAAATGATGATAAATTAAAAATAATTCAGCAAGTTCTTATTTAAGTCGATGTGATCGGCTGGTTCAAAACACAGGTGTAGAAAATTTCCTAAATGTGTTTGTTTGTTCTCATCACTGAAAATACTAATTAAGATTTATTTTCTATAGTGACCTTCAAATTTGATGAAAATGCTGAAAAAAAATCCAAATTTTTTGGAAGTGTGCAAAGTTTTATAACAATACATTAATATTTAAATAATAATACACAGAATACTACATTTTTTCATTATGGCGGTCATAATAAGCATTTAATAAATAATAATACTTTTTTAAAAATAGTATACAAGCTATATTAAACATGATAGATTAAAAAAAAATATTTTTCTTAAATTTTGTGGTGCTATGGCTCAGCAGTAAGGTGCTTGGCTTCTGATATGGGGGGGGGGGCCCAGGTTCGATCCTGGGATTTTAATTTCTCTTGGTTAGTGCGTGTCCTCTACCCTGTTTCATTCTGTATGGATTTTCCTAAGAATTTTCCGTTCCCAAGTATTAAGTAAATTTTCGGATGTCTTAGTGTCCAGGTCTCACTTCCATACATTGCTGCTGGTCTTATTATGGTTTTGTATATTATTTTCTTGGTTTTTCCTTGAAATTGGTTAATTTTAATTACAAAGTTAATAGCAGTATTCCCCCACTTTTATTTTTTTTGGAGGGGGGGGGAGGGATGATTTTTTTTGTTAATGTATTTGATTTGTATTTTTTTTAACCTACCTACAGACATCTTTGTAATTATTTTTTTATTTTTATTTCGCTAATTATTAATGAACTTTCATTGTGTACTGTATTTTTGACTGATAATTTCGTTATTTTGTTTAACAATTATTTATGATGGCGAAATGATTAACAATTAATGAAATGTTAAAAAATTTAAAAGTAATGTTTTACTTTTTTTTTTATGTGTGTAACTAAATACCAACTATATGTTTGCAATATGTGTTATATTATATATTATAATAAAAACTAATACAATATAATTAAATAACAAACAAAAGAAGGATCATTTTATTAATTTAATATCTCTTTTTAGTACATTTGTAGAAATTTTCAAAACAATTTAATATCTAATACATTTGTAGAAATTTTCAAAACAATTTAATATCTAAAACTTTTGTAGAAATTTTCAAAACAATTTAATATCTAAAACATTTGTAGAAATTTTCAAAACAATTTAATATCTAATACATTTGTAGAAATTTTCAAAACAATTTAAAATCTAATAAATTTGTAGAAATTTTCAAAACAATTTAATATCTAATAAATTTGTAGAAATTTTCAAAACAATTTAATATCTAAAACATTTGTAGAAATTATCAAAACAATTTAATATCTAATACATTTGTAGAAATTTTCAAAACAATTTAAAATCTAATAAATTTGTAGAAATTTCCAAAAAGTTTAATATCTAATGTTTTACTTTTATTTTGTGTGTGTAACAAAATATTTTTTAAAAAAATCCAACTACATGTTTGCAATATGTATTATATAATATAATAAAAACTAATACAATATAATTAAATGATAAACAAAATAAGGATCATTTTATTAATTTAATATATAAAACATTTGCAGAAATTTTCAAATCAATTAAATATCTAATACATTTGTAGAAATTATCAAACAATTTAATATGTTTGTAAAATTTTTTACATGATTTAGATGTTCCTTCAGAGTTGAAGATAATTACTTCCTAGTCCAAACCTCCGCAGGATGACGGGGGATGGGAGCGGGCAGGGTTTGAACCCTGGACCATCGATAAATCTGAAAGACAGTCCAGCGCGCAAACCGCATGACCAGGCAGCCATCCATTTGTAGAAATTTTCAAAACAATTTAATATCTAATACATTTGTAGAAATTTTCAAAACCATTTAATATCTAATACATTTGTAGAAATTTTCAAAAAATTTAATATCTAATTGTCACAGCTGTAGATGCCTGAACATGTAACAGGTTTAGTTTTACTTGAAGTAGTCAGCTGATAAGATAAGTTAAGCTTTAGTTGATGTCAGCTGATAGGATGAAACTGTGATGTGCCGGGGATTCTATATAATGTCTAGATCTAAATGTTAACTGTTAGATTAAATGAAGAAGATAATTTTGATTCAAACACAGAAAATTTTAATTCCTAACTTGAAAATAGGAACATATAATACAGCTTTTACAAAGTGAACTGTATCAAGAATACGAAATATTTAAATTAAATAATAGATTTAGTATAGGTATAAAACTGTTCTCTAGTAATTATAACTCGAGAATAATATACGTCTTGCCAGATTCAATCCACTTTTTTGTTCTGCCTTCATGTCTGTCTTGACCTTTAAATTAACATCATTGCCTAACCAATCAAATACTTTTCTATCAAACATTACATGCCTGATCACTGGATGATTGCAACATCATTGGAAAACCTGGCAACCTTGAACAGAATTTAATTTAATATTTAAAATTACAACTTGGCCTTGATACGTGACAATGTTTTATCAAAACAAGAAAATATTGTTATTGTTAAATTACTGATTTCTTTCTATTCCTTAATAACACTATGGCCATAGGAAAAAAAAGATTAATTGCACTCTGTGCTCCAAACTGTCTATGGGTCACCAGCTCCTGATTTTTCTTCAGGGAGGAATTCAAATTCTTATTTTGGGGTATTTTGCAAGGTAGCACAGGTTTGGATTCAAAGTTTTCCAAAGCTAATGACCCTCTCCTACAAGAAGCTTTACTGATTTAAGCTACTCATGTTAAGATAACAGTTCTGCCAGTCCCAATATCTGAGCCACTCATGAACAAAGGCTTTTAGAGATGCATGCCAATAGGAAGCATTTTATATCCATTACCAGTGACATCAAGATTAATTCATATTAAATAAAATAAGCATAGACTTACAAAAATGAAGACAGATTGGAAAATCGGTCTTTAACATGTCATTTTTCAACGAGCAGTTATAAGTGTCAGGTGGGTTTTGTCGCTTAGGTATGATATTATGGTCCCGTACCCTAACCTGAACAGAGTAACGCAAGAACCTAAAGGCAACAGCAATGTACAGTATTTAACAACAAGATTGTACGTTTAACAATTTAATGAATATATGATATGATGAAGCGTACATTATGAATAATTATCAATAACATTTATAAAGCAATTCAAAGTACATTCAGAGGAACTATAGCACACCTTAAGCTCGGTGCCATAGTCGATCAGGCCTCTCAACACCAACTCAACGCCACGGGCACTAGTCAACTACCAAGCCTACAGCTCAGACTTGACTCCAGCAGAGTCCCAAGCCTGGGTCCCTAGATAAGAAAAATACACCCTCCTTTGAGACTGCCATTCTCACGATTATAAGAGCAACGATTTTAGATCTACGACATTTAGAAGATAGTAAAATAAACTAACTTACCCAATACTGGGGAAGAAAACCCATACAAGAAACTCACAGTAGATCTAGCCTCATCACACAACAGCAGCACACAAGTAAGCAAAAATGACATCAACAAACGCGCGTTCCTAGAAACCAAAACTCACAATCTCTTATGGTACACAAAGGAAAACACCAAAAGAAGATGCGCATGACAATAAGCGCTCAACTTTTAAATTTTAAAATTGCATAACCATACTAAGACATTTCCATCTTTTATACAAATAAAAACATAAATCATCATTTTAAAAAAATATATCCTTTAAAAAAAAAGGTAGTAAATTTGACACTGAACATTTTGATTAGTAAAAAACAGATTTCGCTCATGTATTTAGACAGTCAGCCAAGACTGTTGTCCGGGGTGTGGCACGAGGAGCCATACATGAGCTAGGTAGATGGGAATTTAAAGCTTTTGACTATTCTAAAGAATATTGTTGTCAAATCACCTTTAAGACTTCTGACTATTCTAAAGAATATGGCTGTCAATTCACTTTTCCCATCACCCTACACCCCATGTCACAAACAGTCTGTCTCCCTAAATGTGACGGAAGTTTAATGTCAGGTCAACATAGAACACGTCACAGCGAAAGTGTATTGCCAGGTCAACATAAAATAAGTCACGGGGGAAGTGTATTGTCAGATCAAAACATTAACAGACTAAGATGAACAAAAACAAATCTAGACACAAACAAGATGACATAAGACATTAGAATATGCTCGAATTATTTAAAACTAACTCCACCTTAATCACAGCATCCCAGTGACATGTTGATTTCTCTATGGACGCTTTCATCAATCTTCTTGCTAAGACTTGGAACGGGAACATCATCTGAAATTATACTTTCAAACTCAAAGAATTAGAATTATTATCATAAACTAAACTAAAGGGAGACAACTTAATAAACAGCAGTCTGACAAACAAAGACAATAAAAAAACAAGTCTTTGGACACGTCCACAAACATTAACAGAACAAGATGAACAAAAACAAAACTAGACACAAACCAGATGACATAAAATATGGTCTAATAATTTAAAACTAACTCCACCTTAATCACAGCATCCCAGTGATGTCTTCATCAATCTTCTTGCTAAGACTTGGAATGGGAACATCATCTGAAATTATACTTTCAAACTCAAAGAATTAGAATTCTTATCATATGCATTAAAACCAGAAAACTAAAATAGATTATAGAACTAAGTCAGTCAGACATCCAAAAAACAAAACTTTGGACAGGTCCATAAACATGAACAGAACAAGAAGAACAAAAACAGAACTAGACATAAACAAGACAACATAAATACATTTTAAACACAGTCTAATAACTTAAAAATAACTCCACCTTAATAAAAACATCCCAGTGACATGTTGAGTTCATCAGTGTTCTTGCTAAGACTTGAAATGAGAACAACCTCATCTGAAATTAAACTTTCAACTTTAAAGAATTAGAACTATTATCATTGAGATTTGTACCAAAAAAACTACAATAGATTAAAGAACTAAAGACTCATATAATACACATTAAACAATGGTTTAATAAATCAATTAATAAGTTTAAACAATTCCACTTTAATCTCGGTGATATGTTGAGTTCTCTATAGATGTCATCCATGTTCTTATTTGAAGGTGGAACTTCATCTGAAATTAATACTATGTGTGAATTAGACTGGCCTCTAGGGGCCACTTAGAAGTTTGTGTTTCATAATTTCTAATTTGATATAAAGTATAACTAGCAATTATTATCTACATTTTGAACTTCAGATATCCATTTAAAAAATGATAACCTACTTGTATGATCTCCTTTTCTTATGTTTTGTATCCATATACCACTTAAGCTTTCACAAGCTGAAAACAAACTTTCTAAATCAAAATTAGAATAATTTACTTAAAGTGATATGTAAACTAGTTAGGTCACTATGGTTACCACTTGATCTTTTATCCTTGACTCTTGTCTTGAAGGGAAACTGAAAAATACTTTTTAAAATTTGCGTTTTATTAGATTTTTTAATACAACTCTAAATTTACTAATTTAATATTTAATCTTATCTTAATTAAATAGGAAAAAGTTCAGAGAAATCAACAGGAAGATTGGAATACAGAATGACACACAAATGTTGAGGAAATTGAGAAACACTTAAGCGTTCTTATCTATTCTGTGTTTTTTCATAACCATCAGAGGTCCCCATCCAAAATACTGGTGCATAAGTAACTTACCAGCAGGAATCTTAAACCCTCTATTAGATATTGATAAACCTAAGGCAGTGCTCAGCCAGATGGTCAGGCACCAGCCAATCAATGGTCATCTTCATGAGAAAGTATAAGTTAATACATCATGCACTGCACACAACACTTACCATGGCCACTGATGGGTGAGGATTGATTACATGCTGAGGACACTCAAATTTTGGACATCTTGAATTATCACCTGGCACTGAGGATGTGGTGGGCACATGTCAGGTGAAATATATTTTTGATTTTGTTGTTCAACATTCATGCCCTTCCTTTGTTTTTTTAAAAATTAAATCACAAAATCTGAAGACACATTCATTTCTGTTTCCATTACCAGCCATTTTAGTTACAATATTGGTATAAATTATTATCTGACTGCTGAAATAAGAATTCTCAAGCTTGAATCCTAATGGTGGCTAGAAATTTTAATTCATGACTTAAGATGTTTTTTAAGCATTTTTTTATTGCCAGCCTTTTAGTTGCAATATTCCATTAAATCTTTGATTTATTTTTCATTAATTGGTAAAAATTATCTGGATGCTAAAATAAGAATTCTCAAGTTTGAATCCTAATTGTGGCTAGAAATTTCAATTCATGATTGAAAGATCTTTTTCAGCATTTAAATTCAGCAGGAAATTTCTCACAGGTTTTCCTTTCAACTAGAATGTTTAAGAGATTCGGTCAGAACTCACATTATAAGCTATAAAAGAGTGAAGGCTTGCAGTGCAAAAGAAAAATTCAAATGTCAAGGTTGTACAAAAAAACCGACTGAACAATGAGAGCAAGCAGCTAGATCTAGCTTCTGGAATTTTTATTAAGTCCTTAAAATAAATTTTTGAATTAAAGAAAATTGAATTGAAAGTTGTTTTTTAAATGAACCATAAGACATTTATTTGATAATGTTTGGCTTTTTTTGTAAATCCCTAAAATTCTGCAGATTACTGCACATGATTTAATAATAATGGTTTCTATTGACTCTTTCTATGACATAAACCATGTATTTATTTCTATGATTTAGAGTTTTAGACCATTCACACTAAGGTCTCACTGTAAGAAAAACAAAAAAAAGAAAAATTAGAAGTATAAGATGAAAATGCGAAAGACAATTTTTTTCATCTGAAACATTTCCACTTTCCAGCATTACAAAGTAATAGAATAGATAATGTTGAAAGGGAATGCCTTGAAAATAACAGAAACACTGAAAGTATCAGCAAATAAGAAAAATGTAATCAAGAAGAACCAAGTTCAAGTTCTAGTAGGATAGACCTAGGAAGTAAATGTTTTTGTAGTAGATAGGCTACAATTGAAAATGTTGAAGACCATCTTTCACTTGAGAAGTGCTCAGCATGACAAAAACAGAATTTCAGAATTTAGAGAAAAGAAATTAATGTTGGAAGAAAATGTCATGAAGATAATGGAAACATTGAAAACAGTAGCAAGTGTTTTTCGAAGAGTAAATCAAACAAAGAAGATACACAAGTAAGGATGAAAGGCTTTTAGAAAGTACATGACTAGGTGGATAGTAAGGCTAAACTAAAAGTATTTTGACTGACCTTAAACTTATTTTTTATAAGTAAGAACTTGTGATGGTCAAGAAAGAAAGACAGAACCTTTTATTTAAGTCAAAAGTAAGTTCTCTTCAATAGAGTAGTGCCGATAGTCATTAAAATTTGTCATAAAGTGATTAATGGACTTAAGACATTTTGTAATTTAGTTTTAAAAAAACATCTTTTCTATACCAATAAATGTCCACACCCTCAAGAAAAGCAGAAAATTAATTTAGACATTTTAAAAATGTATTGAATAAACTGATCATCCCGGTAAGATGTGTGGGTTTTGAAATATATATCATGATACAATATTCTGTTTCAAAATTTTCTTTGTTTTAGAAAAAAAGAATTACTTGATCCTTCCATAAACTTCTATAGGTCAGTAGTCTTTAGCTTTGGCTCTGAAAAGAACCTTTTTTTTTAATTTTTATAACCTATTCTGGTTATAGTTGGATGACAGTAAATGGTTTTCTTTTGGCCCTGAAAAGGGCCCTTTTAATTTCTGTAGTTGTTAATAAATATATTTCAATTTATTTTCTCAGTCTTTATATTACCTTGATCAGCTTCAAATGCATTGAGCCCTCAAAAGGACTTGTTTGACTTCTGTGGTTGGTAATAAATATATTTCAATTTATTTTCTCAGTCTTTATTTATCTTTATCAGCTTTATATTGAGCCCTCATAAGGACTTGTTTAACTTCTATAGTTGTCTAAATTATTCTACTCTTCATAAAGAGATGTAGCTAACATATCATTTGAGACTAAGCTAACAAAAACCTGTTGTGAAGTTATGATGTTACATCATGTTACATCTTTATGGGTCATTTACATAAAATATAACATGTCTTAATCATCAGAAAAAATCCTAAAAAGGCAATAATGTTCTTTTAAGAGTCTAAGTTGGTCAGTACCGCTCCTCCCCAAGAGAAGAAAAGATCAACAAAGAATCAGTCAAAGCAAAAAAAAAAAAAAAGACATATTTAGCTGTTGTAAAAAAAGGAATAGTAAGTTTAGTTTTGGAATATGGTTTATGGCACATCTATAGAAAATAGGCCATTTTACCTACAACAAAGCATTGAGAAAAATGAATAGATTGAAATTCAGAGTCTAAGTTGGTCAGAACCACTCCTCCCCTAGAGTAGAAAAGATCAACAAAGAATTAAAGAGGACAAATAATAAAAGAAATAATATAATTAGTAATAATGAATCAAGTTTTCGAATATGGTTTAAGGCACAGAAACATAAACCAAGTTAATTTAATTACAAGAAAAGATCAAGAAGAAGAAATAGATTAAAATTCACAAATATCAATGATCTAATCTGGGTTTAAAGACAAGAGTCAACACAGATACTAAAATACTGAAAAAATGTGCAATTCTGACAGCTGAATACTGAAATTCAGAATAAAAGAACAATTTTTCATGTTAAACAGATTTCTTATTTAAGAGTTTATAGTTAGAACTGACTGCAAGCAAATGAACTGAGGCAGTCATAGACAAGAGGAAAAAGTAAGCAGCACTATCTTATAACCTGGAGACAAAGTCAGCACTTTGTATAAACTGAAGAAAATATTAGCGACACCAAAATTGGTTTGTTTGGTCACAGCATAGGAGAGGCAATTAGCACAGCACATCAATTATGTGTATGAACCCATTGTCTTTCAAGACACACTAGAGAACTGTTTAAGTTCTTTTAATAATCCTCAGAAAAAAAAATCTTTTACTTTGTTTTTCAAAGAACTAAATACAGATAAATGTAATAGAAAATTCTAATGACTAGGATATAGTAAACCATGTTATTAAATCCTCTATATTTAATTAATTCTTGTTTTAATAACCCTTTCAAGGCATCCTTTCAACTTCTGTAGTCTGATTTTGGTTAGAAAAATATCAATTTCGCTGCCTGGTGACATTATGATCACTGTCAAATAACTGCATGAGAATTAAGAGACCCTCAGGGCTTGCAAAGACGTTTCAGCAGAGAAAAAAGAAGGAAAGGCAGGCAGAAGAAGTGGTGAGCCTGTCTATGGAAGTGATTTTAAACCTGGCAAAAGACAAAGAGGTAAGGAGAGAGGCAGTTGGTCAATCATATTGTGGTGTCCATTTCCATCACCACCAGACTAATGGATAGGTGAAGGTGAGTTGATCAAAACACCCTTCTGAAATGATGTTCACAGACTAATGGATGGGGGAAGGTGAGTTGGTCAGAACACCCTTCTGAAATGATGCAAAGATCATTTACCACTTCATTAAAAAAAAAAGATACAGAACCAAGTTACAGAAAAAATGAAAGAGAACAAACAGATAAGGTGTGTGACCTAGTTTGTATAGCTCATTTCATGCTCTTAAATAATGATTCAAATAATTCACATTTTAGTTTTTAGCCAACAATGAACAAATTATTAGGATTCAAACTTGAGGTATTCAGTCTCAAACCTAATGGCTCTACCCCTCGAGCAATTAGTTTTTTCATCATTAACAATATTGTAAAGCTTTAAATTAGTAAATAATAGCCCTTACTGACAAAATACAAAAGTTGAAGAATTTTTTTCTCTTAAATAATAAAGCATTAGTTATTAATTCTTAATAGCTAAGACATCTTGGGGATTTCAAAGATGAGAGAAAAAAATCTTTGGTACCATAGAAAAAAATGCATACTATTATTTCCAAGGTACATTTGTAAAGCAATTTGGTTGGCCTGAGCTTGTTTGGGAGCAAGTTCCAAACATTAGTTGCCATATCATGGCAACATGTTAAGGACAGTAGTGAATGAAAAAAAAATGCTATATGAATCTTATCTGTATAGAGAACTGGGACCTTGTATTCATGAGTAACCTGGACACTCGCTTCAAGATACATTTGTGGTTCAAGTCTACAATAGGAAAGACAGAATGTTTTGAAGACATTTGAGAAAAATTATTCCTTGGTAAAATGCATAAAATGAGAATGATCAAGGTAAATAGATCAAGCTTGTTCACACCTTCTGACATGCACAAAAAACTAGACAGCCACAAGCATTTAGTCTGTTGCTTTTTTCATCCTCTTTCATCGGAGGAAGACAAGTGATTTGAATCTACAAATACATTTTGTCATTGCTTTGGCAAATGAAATCTAAATAGTTAGATGAGATGTGTCTGGGCCATCCAGTTTTGATATAATTAAGTATGACATGCTGATAGTTCACATGAACAGTAACAAAGGGAAGAAAATCATTGTCACCATGAGAATGAAAGAAAAAAGGTCCAAGTAGATGGTGAAAGCATATGGTGTGTTTTGAGCAATGCTTGTGGCCTTACAGTTTATGAGGTAGCCAAACAAAGCATTCTTAATTCCAAGAGGTACCAAAGAAGTGAATAAAATGATTTTTAAAGGACATGGTTGAATCAAATAATTATATTGACAGTTGAATCAAAGAATTATATTGAAAATTAGGATGCTACAGTCTAATATCAGATTTAGGTGGACTCTGGAGCATCCTAAAACTACAGAACCTCAAAATCTCAGCCTTCAATGGTTTGGAAACTGAGCACTTTATGGAGGCACATGATTGAGTGTTTGGTAGCAGATTTCATACATTAACACCACTTGTTCTGAATTTAATCATTTCTTTCCCATATATATATTGGTTGCTAGTCATCTTCATCATCAATCAACGCCTTTTGAGTATGGGCTTGAGAAGTTTAAATCCTCTCTTACAACAGCCCAGGACAGGAACCCTATGTGTAAGTGCAATGGTGAGTTAGTAGACATTTGAAGGAGATATTGTACAGACAGGAGTTGATCTTGAAGAAATGGTCTAAAAAAAATGAATGGATGCATGTAAAAGGCTGCAAACAAGTCAGCTTGATAGATGGGGGTGATAAGACCTGACTGTTTTGTATCTGTTCTACCACTCTACCACAAGAACTACTTTTGAAAGGATGTTTATTTTGATTTAATTTTTTCATTACTTCGAGCGTAGATTAAAGTTATTTAATAGAGGGCTAACCGAGTCTTATCAAAAGGCTCTGCAGTTAAAATATTTATGATCTGGTTTTTGTCTCCTGATAACCTAATGGGGGAGGGTAGCAACTGATCCATAAAACTGTTTTAGTATCTGTTCTACCACTATACCACATGAACTACTTTTGAAAGGATGTATATTTTGATGTAATTTTTTGATTACTTAGAACATAGATTAAAGTTGTTAAATAGAGGGCTAACCTAGAGCCTTATCATATGGCTCTGCATGATCTGGTTTTCTTCCCCTGATAACCTAATGGGGTGGTGGTAGCAACTGTTCCATAAAACTGTTTGGTATCTGTTCTACCACTATACCACATGGAACATGGACTACTTTTGAAAGGATGTATATTTTGGTTTAATTTTTTGAATACTGTTATGCATTTATGTTACTTGTGTGTTGTCAACTGATCTGTTCTAGTGTGTCAAAACGTCTTGGTGTCCAGGTCAGCGTGTGTGTAGGATCAAGACATGTCTTCTTGCAGTGTTTCATTAGGTTACAACAATTTATTGAACAAGAATCTTGTGGATCAATTGTGCTTCAAACTTCAAGTATGGATCGTTTTCTAAAACCTGAACGATTGGTGGTGGATCCTAATAATCCAGACACTCAAAGGATCTGGAAGCACTGGCCTCACACATTCGAAAAATTCGCATTAAAATTAATCAGAAGGTGAGAAGTTCGATCTACTATGTAACTTTATCTCACACGGTGTGTATTTATTTGATATCTGACTGTATCAATTTTGAAACTGCTGTAACTACGTTAAACAGACATCTATGTAAAACAAACCAATGAGGAAACGGGACAGAGTGTTGAAAGGTTAATTCAAAGATGTCATCACCAGAGATTAGGCAGAGACTTTTAGAGTACCCTACTCATCTCTGGACCTCGCAAAGTCATTGGAGGTAGCTAGATCTCTGGAGATGGCACAGAAACATTCTCGCAACAAGCCACTACTTTTCAAACACCACAAGCACAACAATCCACTACGTCGGAATTGCCGCTTTGCACTGCTGTAGAGGACAAGATTGATTCGGCACTCGTTACCATAGCAGCAGCTCAAAGCAAGTGCTACTTTTGTGGAGGTGCTATCCACTCTCGTAGCAAATGCCCTGCTTAAGATGCAATCTGTAATAAATGTGGTAAAAAAGGACACTACAAAAAGGTATGCAAATCAAAACTTTCTACAGTTTACAGACCTAACTCTGATTCAGCAGCGTATACAATAACAGCCGCCTCTTTGTTTGTTTTTTTTTTAATCTCGTGTTGTAACGAAAATTCAAGTTAACAACATTACACTTGATGCCCTCATCGATACAGGTAGTTCGGACAGTTACATTTCTGCATCGGCGGTCAGAAAGTATAGATTTAGAATTTTTCACACATCAAAACTTATATCTATGGCCAACACGAACCTAACTAGTTATACTCGTGGCCATGTTAATGCTGCCATTAAGAGTAAAGGCTCCAATTATAAAGACTTCAAGCTACACATACCTGACAAACTCTGTGAGGATGTTATTTTAGGCCACGACTTCCTTAAACAATATGAGAATGTACAGATCACTTTTTTTTTTCAAGGACCTAAACCAACAATGGTCTTAAATGGAATGAAAGCTGCTAATGTTGAACCCGCTCCTCTTTTCCAAAATATTCTTCAAGAGTGTCGACATATCGCCACAAAATCCACACACTCTATTCATCAATTCAGAGGTTGACAGACTCTAGAAATATGGCATCATTGAGGCCTCGTCATCTCCATGGCGGGCTCAAGTCTTAATAACAACTAACGAACGACACAAACGAAGAATGGCAGTGGACTACAGCCAAACTGTTAATCGGTTCACACTTCGGGATACTTATCCCTTACCTCGCATTGATGATATGGTCTCTCAAATAGCTAAATACGAAATATTTAGAACACTTGATCTTCGCAACGCATACCACCAGATCCCTCTAAGGAAGACTGATCGCCCTTATACTGCCTTTGAAGCTGGAGGAAAGTTATACCGATTCTGTAGGATACCCTTTGGAGTAACTAATGGAGTAGCCTGTTTTCAACGTACAATCGACAAGATCATAGAACAAAGGACAGAGAAGAGCATGATAAAAATCTTAACTTTCTTGGGGCTATAAAAATATGGACTAACTCTTAATGAAGAAAAGTGTGCATACACTTCTTCAAGTATTAGATTACTAGGGTATGAAGTCTCTCATAACGAGATGAAGCCAGACCCCAACAGACTATTGCCCTTGCGTCAGCTTCCGATAACCTAAATGCACAAAGACGAGCTGTGGGTCTATTCTCCTACTATGCCAACTGGATAGGACATTTCTCAGATAAGATCCATCCTTTGCTACACAACTAAACTTTCCCACTCCCTGAGAGAGTCAAAGAAACATTTCAAGCGTTGAAAGAAGTAGAAATGCCTGTTGTCACTAATGTAGACCACAAAACGCCGCTGGAGGTTGAAACAGATGCATCGGATATCGCTATATCGGCTACATTATCCCAGAACAAAAGACCAGTTGCCTTCTTCTCCAGAACACTATCTCTTAGCGAGAGACGTCAATCCTCCGTAGAGAAAAACGCAATGGCTATCATTAAATCAATTAAGAAATGGAGAAATTTTCTATTAGGGTCGCATTTCAAACTCACCACGGATCAAAGGTCCGTATCCTTCATGCTTAACCCTCGTCACCACGGTAAGATTAAAAACGACAAAATTCATAGGTGGAGAATAGAACTATCATTGTACAGTTTTGATGTATGTTACCGGCCGTGGGCTGACAACATGGCCGCCGATGCTCTTTCTCATGGTTTCTGTGCAAGTACAAACCCCCCCCCCCCCGGTCTTTGGAAGAACTTCATCACACACTTTGCCACCCTGGCATAGTGCGAATGCTCCATTTCGTCCGGTCAAAGAATCTCCCGTATGCAGTTGAAGAAATAAGAACTGTATCAACCATCTGCCGGCAGCTTAGTAAATGCCACATCACCATTCGAGAGACTTTAAGGGACCACTAAAAATAAATATTTATTGACAATTATTGATGAGAACTCAAGGTTTCCTTTTGCATATGCATGCTTCGTTAGGGTCAGCTTGTGTGTGTGTGTACTGTGTTATTTTAAACTGTTTTGTCATTCTTGTTCAATAAAGCCTAGGATCAAGTCCTAACTGGATCAGTATAGCCATATGAAATATTGCTCTCTAATAAACTGAGAAACTGGTTTCAGAGGCGTAGCTAGGGTGGGGGGAGGAAGAGGGAAATTTGAAAATCCCCCTCAGGCCCCCTTGAGGGGCCCCCGACTTGAGGGGGGCCCCCAACTTAAGGGGGGAGCCCCCCAACTTGAAGAGGCCCAAACATGAGGGAGCCTTAACTTGAGAGGGGGCCCCAACTTGAGGTGGGCCTTAACTTGAGGTGGGCTGCCAAATGAGTTTTTTTACATTAAATATTACTCAGGGGCCCCTAAAGAGGTCAAGCCCTCCTCCCCCCTGGGCACCCAAATGATGGTGAATTCCTAGCTACGCCACTGACTGTTGTCCAGCAGCTCAGGAGAAGAAAACCAGACTTTAAATACACTGCACCCTATATGTACCCACCACTAGCTCAGCAACAGGTAACAAGACTTGATATCCAAAACAGAGATGTTGACAGCATGCTTTCAATCCTTATCCAAGAGTAACTATGATAATAGTCACTGAGTACAAAATGTACTACCACCTTCATCAAGAAAAAAATACTGATGATCTTTGAAGGGTTGGCTCCCATCTAGTCTGCCACTGCAGGTTCACCAATACCCACAGAGGGTAAAGACCCTTACTGATAAAGCCACTATATGCTACCAGCATTGAGGATGGTTCCCTCCAATCAGATTATGAAAAAACACACAAAAGATAAGACAAATATTAAGTGAGTCTCTACCTGATCAAACTTGAGAACAAAGAAAAGGCAAATGAGGAGTGATAGAAAAGAATGACTAATAAAGAATTAAATGGAAGATAGTAAAACACTTAACACTAAAGAAAATGTTAATAAACCTAAATACTATGTGTTAGTACAACAACCCAAACACTAGAAGTTAGTGAAATGACCCCAAACACTACAGCAATTAGTGTTAACAACCCTGTACACTATCTGCTAGTGAAACAACCCTGTAAACTATCTGCTAGTGAAACAACCCTAGACACTGTGTGTTAGTGCAACAACCCTAGACACTATATGTTAGTGAAACAACCCTAGACACTATGTGTTAGTGAAACAACCCTAGACACTGTGAGTTAGTGCAACAACCCTAGACACTGTGTGTGATTCGTACTCGTACCCTAGAATGAGATTTGATTAAGAGACAAACGCTGTGTCCACTAAGCCACACATTCATATAACAATTGACAGAACAACTACTTAAGAAGAAACAGACTTAGCATCAAATAAATAATGAACCGGTGACAGACTAAGACAAAAAAGTTTAGGTTAAAAGTTTTTGCACATGTATTTAAGGCCAAAATACG
Organism: Biomphalaria sudanica; assembly: GCA_036873155.1. Lineage (NCBI taxonomy): Eukaryota > Metazoa > Mollusca > Gastropoda > Planorbidae > Biomphalaria > Biomphalaria sudanica. The sequence continues at coordinate 20,780 of JAZGLO010005707.1, read as the reverse complement.
TGTATTTTAAAACATTCATAAATTACATTTGAATTCAATTTTTAAAATTTAAAAACAAAAAATACGGGATTCTACGAGATGGATGGTCTAATAATGGACAGAGAATGCTAAGATGGCGTCCAAAACTTCTAGGCCTAAACTCTACTATACATTTGTATAGCTATAGCTTGTGCTAGTTGTGAAATAGTTGAATAGTTTGAAATCAACAAAACATCAAGATGTCAACCTGCTTACTCAATAAATCGTATGGTTTTTAAAGGATTAGCATATCGGAATGTTACGAAAACTCAGTTGGACCTACATCTATTTATACAAGGCTGAATTTAGACTTCAAAGGCCCAACTATGTTTGTGGTAAAATTTAAAGTGTTCTACTTATTTTTAAAGGGTTAACCATCACTTATACCAACGATCCCCGATAATGCAAATGACAGTTTCCAAATTCCATGGGGGATTTTGAATGGGCTTAGCCAGGGGGGTTTGGGGTCCCCCCCGAAATGAATTTCCTAGCCCCCCCCCCCATAACTGAGATTTTAATACTAAACCATCCATCCCTACCAGGGTTTTTTTTTGCAGTTAAACCCCCTCTTTTAAAACACAAAACAAAAAAATAATGCAAACGACAATCCCAAATTCCAAGAGCATAGCTAGGGACTATTTTGATTTTCAAAACCCCTCCGAAATTTACGATAAAACCTCCCTTCAATAAAAGACTATCCATACATCAGTCACCAGATTCTATGAGCTTAGCCAAGAGGGGTTTTGTCTTTAAAACCTCCCTGCAATATAAAAAAAAAGCAAATTACACACTCAAAATTGAGGTGGTTTTGAATTTACTCCCCCCACCTCCTTTTTTCAGCGGGGTTTGAAGCTAAACAATACCTCTTCAATATAAAAAAGAAATTACGCTCATAGAATATTGAGTTTAAACCACTCTTCAGCGGGGTTTGAAGCTAAATATACCTCTTTAGTATAAAAAAAGCAAATTACACACTCAAAAACCTATGAGCGTACCTAAAGGTGTTTTTGAGTTTATACCCCTCTTTTTTTATGCTAAAAAAATACATCTTCAATATAAAAAAAAGCAAATTACACACTCAAGGGGGGGTTTGAGTTTAAACCCCCCTCCTTCAGAGGGCTTTAAAACCCCTACAGATGGTTTTGAGTTAAATATCCCCAATACAGAGAGTTTTGTAGATTGTAATTTGCTTTAGAATAAAATTAAAGAGAGAGGTTTTCAGTCACTAAATTCTATAAGCGTAGCTAAGGAGGTTTGGAATTTGATAAAAAAACTCTAGAAATTTTTTAGTTTAACCCCTCCACCAACAGATAATTTTTGACGATAAGCGTAGCCAAGGTCATTTATAGAGATCGGATCTCAAAAAGGAAATCCTATGCCGAACTGGGAGTTGACCCCTTAGCGTCGCATATATTTGCTGGTGAGTGGAGAAAAAAATCCGCCCCTCCCGAAAAAAAATCCTGGCTACGCCCAAATTTGTTAACATATGTTAACTTTTTTTTTTTCTTTTCCTTTTTGAACAGGTAAACAAGTAAGTTCCATTATGTTGTTAAATAAGTTCTGTTTGAAAGATTTAACATTTGATACTTTTTGATTTGGACTTTTTTAATAGGTCTTTTATTTAGTTCTAGTTAAAAATTGTGTCATAGATATTTTCATCAGTCTGCAGATATATTTGGGAGAGATGCGGTAAAATATCCAGGTCGCAACTGGGTTTGCTTAGTCGAGTGAAATATTTGGATTTGAGTGAAATGTCACATTCTAATGAAATCATGGTTTCTCAAACTATTACTTGTGGTGCCCTCTAAATGATAAAACTGTTGTTCGCGTTCCCCTAACCAGCTGGGTCCCTGGAGGAACGCTGTAGGCTTCAACAGTGCAACCTGGGATGATATATAGATAGATAGACAGACAGACAGACAGATAGATAGATAGATAGATTAGATAGATAGATAAATAGATAGATATATATATAGATAGATAGATAGATTAGATAGATAGATAGATAGATAGATAGATAGATAGATAGATAGATAGATAGATAGAGAGATAGATAGATAGAGAGATAGATAGATAGATAGGGTTATGGATCGATTGATTGATGTGGACTGATATAGATGGATTGCATGGACTGATCGATCTCGTTTATGTAAATATTAAACAATTATCTATATTTATATTTTTTAATTCAGGCGTTGCGAATGTAAAGACTGGAGACTCCATTCAGATCCATACAATGGAGGAGAACATGACAGTCAGATTACATCAGGTGTCACTATTTAAAATGGTTTTGTTGCATGCTACATAGTAAGAAGATCTTTCAAAACAGGTATAATAAACTCAGGCTCCTCAGTCGTTAGAAGTTTGTTTGTAAACATTGCATAGCAACGCACATTTCCGCTTGTGAAGGAAGAGGAGATAACGCTAGAAATTAAATTTAAAAAAAACAAGAGAGAAAGAGTGAGAGCAAGACTCTCAGAGAGAAAGAAAAATTGAATTTAAACTTCTAGTGAGTGTAAAAATTAAATGTGAAAACAAACTTTTTAATGACTGGAAAGTGACAAAGAAATAAATTATTCTTATATTTGGAATCAAGAAAATATTAGTTTTTTGAAATAAAACATTAATGGTCTGATCATTGAGTAGATACTAAGTTATATTTAAAAAAAGAAATGCTTTGGAAATGTCCATTATCTCAATAGTGTTTTAAATATTTATCATATAGGTTTTGTTTTTATGAGAATCCTCCCCCTCTAGTAAAACCAACAACAGAAGTTCCCAAAGCTTTGTAAACAATTTCTTAATTAAATGATCGAATTCTCTGCTTGCAAAATTTGAGGTTTTGTAAATCAGTATAGATTTTTTTAACTGTGTCTCCGAGCGTTTTTCTTTTGAAGCTGGCTACTTTTCTCAGTATTTTATATTCTAATGAGTAGTATCTTGGCAACATGTTCCTGTAATGAACTGTATGCTACATCTTTAGATTCCTTTTTTTTAATTTTCAAATTTCGGACCCCCTCTGTTTGTTTTATATACTTCCATTGCATTGTATCTAGGCCTATATTTTATCTTTATTATTTTCTGTATTGTATTAACTGATCATGTAGTCATCGACAATTTATAAGTGTCTCTTTATTTTGAAGTGGCTGATAGGTTTAATGCTCTTTTGAAAGACCTTTTTAGGACCCCCTTGAGTCCACCCAACTTTAATGAGAAACGAAATGTAAAGGGGCTTGTTCGCTTTCTTTGTGCTGGCCACATGCCACGCTAGTTAACCACCGATGCATTAGCCCCTATAGGTTGTAAGGTCTGAATAGAGTATAGGCCTACCCTTTTTTTTAAAACGCTTATATCACGTCTGTCTGTCTGACCACAAGTTGTTTCTCCTACACCCATGTACACGTTGTTTCTCCTACACCATGTACACGTTGTTTCTCCTACACCCATGTACACGTTGTTTCTCCTACACCCATGTACACGTTGTTTCTCCTACACCCATGTACACGTTGTTTCTCCTACACCATGTACACGTTGTTTCTCCTACACTCATGTACACGTTGTTTCTCCTACACCCATGTACACATTGTTTCTGTTTTTAATTCATTCTGTAAAACTGTGTGTGTATGTAAATAATGAGCCTCTTATATTATTGTAAATGTGTACAGTGATTTTTCATTTGTGAAATAAAATACAGACATTCTGGTGGCAATGTTATGTTGTTTATTTCAAGATAAGAAGAATTTAGTTTCATATTTATACAACCATAAATACTATACAATCATTTTCTTGCCTTTTTTTTTAGTTTTAATGTAAAGAAAATAATAAATGTTAGAAACAAATACTGTAGCTTAAAACATAATAGCCTTTTAAAAATGTCTATATCAGGGGAAACAATCGAACCATCAATCGAAAAGCAAAAAAAAATTTGAGTCTATACAACTGCAATCTAATATTTGAGATATTATTTATGCCTAAAATGACAATGCACCATTTCATAGGACTATTCTATTTTTCATCTATGGAGACTCCTGTAAAAAAAAAACATTTTAGCAATTATCTCCCTACATTGGATAGAATATTGTTATTTAACTCCATGTTTATAAATAGCAATACAATATAGGCTTATTTTATCATCATTAAAAATTTTGTTGTGCTAAATAAATCTATTAGAAGGATTTGTATAACACTATGGAACAGTTCATAAACGACAAATCATAAAGAAATATTTTAGGCTTCATGCAGAAATATCATGACATTATTTAGGAGACACAACTTGAACTGACATTCATTCAGATGAAAAATGCAACTAAGCATTTGTTATTGGGTAAAGTATTTACAATGAAGACAAAATTAGTTACTTAAAGATGATACCATATTGAAATTTGAACTAGCAATGTGACGGATAATGTTTTCAGGATAATGTTTTCAGGCGTATACCATGTGTCATTCATTCACAAACATATCACATCACCTTTATAACAATACAATTTTTCTCCTTATTCGATATCAAACAGAATAGCCTAAATTATTGCAAATGTCAGAGTGTTTTTGTTTATTTAGTCATGTTTTGATGGTACAATAAATAAATATTTGAAGTATTAACTTGATTCATGATCGGATTGGAGAAAAAATAGCATTAACAATTATTTAAGGGGACTAAGCCCAACAGATTATATATGTGAATACTATACTATAGTATTAGTTTGCTTTGTTGCTTTTAAATAAAATAAGGAATTACCAATAATTTATCTTCTAATTGGTTACGTTTTTTACTGATTCATGTCTTGTCTAAGTCAATGAATAATTATGCGAAGTTTCGGCTTGATCCAGAAATGGGTGTGGGAGAAATTACGTATACACACTTTTTACCAGACATTCAGAAAGAATGAGCTGATATACGCTTTGTAAAAAGATGTCTGTTAAAAGGCTTGTTCTTGTCAAATCTCTGTCAGCAATAGCCATGAAATACTCTCAGGATGGTCCAGTAGAAGCTGTACGTTTGGTACCATTGTTTTGAGTTGAAGTTGGTCTCCCAGTTCAAGTTTCAACACTCCTGCAAGTAGCAAGGCAATACTAAAGGTTAACACATAAACTGGAAAATGATCATACAAGTTAAAATTTATCTTATCTTATACATGCAGACGTTACTTCAAAAAAAGAAGATGATTACGTCCTACGCGTCATGCATCTAGTCATGCATGCTAACCAATGACTTAATTAACATAGCCCTGGCTGGCACCATGTTTAGAAAAATAAATTCGCTCTAAATGAGAAACGAGTTTGAGAATAACTGGCTTCTCTAATACGCGAACGACCGCCATTGATTTAGGTGGCTTTGGTGATTTAGGTGGGCGTTTAGTGTAGAGCTCCACGACATGAAACATGGTGGTCATTCTAAGTCAACGATAAACCATTTATTGACTTTTTTTTTGGGAGGGGGGGGTGTTTTTTTTTAAGCTGTATAGGACTCCAACGGTTCAACGGATTAATGGATGGGGAAAAGATAACCCTAACCCGAATATATATATATGTTTTATCACGCTCATATCTGCAGTATTTTAAGTTTCAATATCACTGCCTGGTATGGCAATCTGAGCATTAAAAATAAAAATAAACTTTATAGAATCCTAAATGCTGCTGATAAAATCATTGGCAAAAAACAAACCCCCATTTGGGCAGTTGTTTGAGACTACTCTCTCTCTCTAAACAACAAGGCCCATATACTATACAGTCATATCATTAAAATCAAGGTCTATTCACAGTTACAATAGTAAAGGTAGTAAATTTAATTACTTGGTAAAAATCTAATGTAAAAATTCATAAATCAGATCTTCGTATATAACCCCACTTCCCGGATATAGCCCAGTACCTTCCCAGGGTCGACATTAGTGTTTTTAAGTTAGTGGCTCTAAAATATTTCTCCCTGACATCCTGGTATCTGGGGCAATCAACGAGGATATGTTCCACGGTGAGGGCGAGAGTCACAGTATTCACAAAGTGAGGGCTCCTCTCTCTTCAGCACAAAAGAGTGCGTGATGTAGGTGTGGCCAATACTAAGTCCTGGACATGGTCGTGCTACTACGCCTTGTCAGACCCTTAGATGTGGACCGCCACCTGACATCCGCTACAATCTGCCTGAGTTTATTGTGAGTCTCAGCCTCCTATCGGTCCCGCCACTCTTGGTAGGTGGCAGAGGCAATACTTTGTCTCAGGTCCGAGCAGGGAATTTGGGTTCCTGACACCGCATGATTTAGGGCTCTCTTTGCTTCTCTGTCTGCGGCTTCGTTTCCCTCAATGCCCACATGGGAGGGGACCCAAATGAAGGTGACATCCCTATGGTCGGCTGATATTTGGTTCAACAGCTTGAGGCTCTTATGTACCAATGGAATGTCAGTCTTCATCCGCCCCAAAGCTTGCAATGCAGATTTGGAGTCGGAGCAGATTATAAATTTCCTCCTCTCCGCTTTGATTTCTTCCCATACGGACAAAAAAGATGTTTTTTCGAATGCTCTTTAATAGTTATTATTTTATAGTTGTGTTAAGAGCTATAATTACGAAAGGTAAATTGAATTGAATATTTCATTTAATAAAAAAATAGTTCGTTTGGGTCCAGTTTCAATGTAGATCTACTTAGCCTTCTGCATCTCTCGTTTAAAAAAATGGTTTTGATTATTATAATGTTTAAATCATGCCTCAGACTGTGTCTGAAGAAGGAACGTGTCACTGACGAGATGGGACAAAGATAAGTTTCTCCCTTTCCCCTCCACATAGTGACATTTTGTTTCAAACACATCGTATATAATGGGAGATAATCTGACTTAAGACACGTCTTTCAAGAATCTAAAAGCTCATATTTTTAACAGTGTTAGGTTCGGATAGCATAAGTAGTAGATGAAGGAACTTACCATTCATGTTACAGTATCGTTTTTTTTTTACTTTTTTCAACATTATCTGCACGGGCAATTCCAAGACCATCGCCCTTGTGATCCACACAATGTGCCCTACAGGGCACACGTGCAGATGCTATCCAGCCCATGTGCATCCTTATCCTACAGGGCCCACGTGCACATACTATCCATCAAATGTACATCCCTAACCTACAACCCTAACCCTAACCGCATAAGTGCACATGCCATGTACATCCCTATCCTACAGGGCCCATGCACATGCTCTCCACCCCATGTGCCCATGTGCATTCTTATCATACAGGGCTCATGTGCACATGCTTATCCAAGCCTATGTGCATCCCTATCCTACAGGGCCCATGTGCATCCCTATCCTACAAGGCCCGCCCATGTGCACATGCTATCCACACAATGTGCATCCTTATCCTACAAGGCACACGTGCACATGCTATCCATCAAACGTACATCCCTACCTACAACCCTAACCCTAACCGCATAAGTGCACATCCCATGTACATCCCTATCCTACAGGGCCCATGCACATGCTTATCCAAGCCTATGTGCATCCCTATCCTACAGGGCCCATGTGCATCCCTATCCTACAAGGCCCGCCCATGTGCACATGCCTATTCTACAACGCTATCCTACATGTGCACCTGTGCTTCCCTCCCATGCGCATTACTCCATGTATTCTTGTCTATTCTTATCCTCTACAGGGCCCATGTGCACATGCCATCTACCTGTACCTATCCTACAGGGCCTATGTGCACATTTTTCTACATATATCTATCCATGTGCATCTGTATTCTATCTTTCTATATGTGCAACATTCCCGTGTACTTCTGCACTACCAGGCCATATGCATCTTAATTCTACTGGGTCCGCCCATGCCTATTCACCCAATGTGCATCACTATTCTACAGGGCTCATGAGCAGATGCTATCCAACAGGGCCTATTTATGATGTGATCAGTAGCTAATCATACATTAACCCGATATATTTTAACATTATCACAAACCATTAGTTGTATTAAACTATCATTTTTAAATTATTTTTTTTTAAATCATGAGAGACTATGTAAATAACTCTACCCTTATCGTGATTCGTACTCGTACCCTAGAATGAGATTTGATTAAGAGACAAACGCTGTGTCCACTAAGCCACACATTCATATAACAATTGACAGAACAACTACTTAAGAAGAAACAGGATCTTAGCATCAAATAAATAATGAACCGGTGACAGACTAAGACAAAAAAGTTTAGGTTAAAAGTTTTGCACATGTATTTAAGGCAAAATACGTGTATTTTAAAACATTCATAAATTACATTTGAATTCAATTTTTAAAATTTAAAAACAAAAATACGGGATTCTACGAGATGGATGGTCTAATAATGGACAGAGAATGCTAAGATGGCGTCCAAAACTTCTAGGCCTAAACTCTACTATACATTTGTATAGCTATAGCTTGTGCTAGTTGTGAAATAGTTGAATAGTTTGAAATCAACAAAACATCAAGATGTCAACCTGCTTACTCAATAAATCGTATGGTTTTTAAAGGATTAGCATATCGGAATGTTACGAAAACTCAGTTGGACCTACATCTATTTATACAAGGCTGAATTTAGACTTCAAAGGCCCAACTATGTTTGTGGTAAAATTTAAGTGTTCTACTTATTTTTAAGAAGGGTTAACCATCACTTATACCAACGATCCCCGATAATGCAAATGACAGTTTCCAAATTCCATGGGGGATTTTGAATGGGCTTAGCCAGGGGGGTTTGGGGTCCCCCCCGAAATGAATTTCCTAGCCCCCCCCCCCCATAACTGAGATTTTAATACTAAACCATCCATCCCTACCAGGGTTTTTTTTGCAGTTAAACCCCTCTTTTAAAACACAAAACAAAAAAATAATGCAAAGGACAATCCCAAATTCCAAGAGCATAGCTAGGGACTATTTTGATTTTCAAAACCCCTCCGAAATTTACGATAAAACCTCCCTTCAATAAAAGACTATCCATACATCAGTCACCAGATTCTATGAGCTTAGCCAAGAGGGGTTTTGTCTTTAAAACCTCCCTGCAATATAAAAAAAAAGCAAATTACACACTCAAAATTGAGGTGGTTTTGAATTTACTCCCCCCACCTCCTTTTTTCAGCGGGGTTTGAAGCTAAACAATACCTCTTCAATATAAAAAAGAAATTACGCTCATAGAATATTGAGTTTAAACCACTCTTCAGCGGGGTTTGAAGCTAAATATACCTCTTTAGTATAAAAAAAGCAAATTACACACTCAAAAACCTATGAGCGTACCTAAAGGTGTTTTTGAGTTTATACCCCTCTTTTTTTATGCTAAAAAATACATCTTCAATATAAAAAAAAGCAAATTACACACTCAAGGGGGGGTTTGAGTTTAAACCCCCCTCCTTCAGAGGGCTTTAAAACCCCTACAGATGGTTTTGAGTTAAATATCCCAATACAGAGAGTTTTGTAGATTGTAATTTGCTTTAGAATAAAATTAAAGAGAGAGGTTTTCAGTCACTAAATTCTATAAGCGTAGCTAAGGAGGTTTGGAATTTGATAAAAAACTCTAGAAATTTTTTAGTTTAACCCCTCCACCAACAGATAATTTTGACGATAAGCGTAGCCAAGGTCATTTATAGAGATCGGATCTCAAAAAGGAAATCCTATGCCGAACTGGGAGTTGACCCCTTAGCGTCGCATATATTTGCTGGTGAGTGGAGAAAAAAATCCGCCCCTCCCGAAAAAAAATCCTGGCTACGCCCAAATTTGTTAACATATGTTAACTTTTTTTTTTTCTTTTCCTTTTTGAACAGGTAAACAAGTAAGTTCCATTATGTTGTTAAATAAGTTCTGTTTGAAAGATTTAACATTTGATACTTTTTGATTTGGACTTTTTTAATAGGTCTTTTATTTAGTTCTAGTTAAAAATTGTGTCATAGATATTTTCATCAGTCTGCAGATATATTTGGGAGAGATGCGGTAAAATATCCAGGTCGCAACTGGGTTTGCTTAGTCGAGTGAAATATTTGGATTTGAGTGAAATGTCACATTCTAATGAAATCATGGTTTCTCAAACTATTACTTGTGGTGCCTCTAAATGATAAAACTGTTGTTCGCGTTCCCCTAACCAGCTGGGTCCCTGGAGGAACGCTGTAGGCTTCAACAGTGCAACCTGGGATGATATATAAATAGATAGACAGACAGACAGACAGACAGATAGATAGATAGATAGATTAGATAGATAGATAAATAGATATATATTATATATAGATAGATAGATAGATTAGATAGATAGATAGATAGATAGATAGATAGATAGATAGAGAGATAGATAGATAGAGAGATAGATAGATAGATAGGGTTATGGATCGATTGATTGATGTGGACTGATATAGATGGATTGCATGGACTGATCGATCTCGTTTATGTAAATATTAAACAATTATCTATATTTATATTTTTTAATTCAGGCGTTGCGAATGTAAAGACTGGAGACTCCATTCAGATCCATACAATGGAGGAGAACATGACAGTCAGATTACATCAGGTGTCACTATTTAAAATGGTTTTGTTGCATGCTACATAGTAAGAAGATCTTTCAAAACAGGTATAATAAACTCAGGCTCCTCAGTCGTTAGAAGTTTGTTTGTAAACATTGCATAGCAACGCACATTTCCGCTTGTGAAGGAAGAGGAGATAACGCTAGAAATTAAATTTAAAAAAAACAAGAGAGAAAGAGTGAGAGCAAGACTCTCAGAGAGAAAGAAAAATTGAATTTAAACTTCTAGTGAGTGTAAAAATTAAATGTGAAAACAAACTTTTTAATGACTGGAAAGTGACAAAGAAATAAATTATTCTTATATTTGGAATCAAGAAAATATTAGTTTTTTGAAATAAAACATTAATGGTCTGATCATTGAGTAGATACTAAGTTATATTTAAAAAAGAAATGCTTTGGAAATGTCCATTATCTCAATAGTGTTTTAAATATTTATCATATAGGTTTTGTTTTTATGAGAATCCTCCCCCTCTAGTAAAACCAACAACAGAAGTTCCCAAAGCTTTGTAAACAATTTCTTAATTAAATGATCGAATTCTCTGCTTGCAAAATTTGAGGTTTTGTAAATCAGTATAGATTTTTTTAACTGTGTCTCCGAGCGTTTTTCTTTTGAAGCTGGCTACTTTTCTCAGTATTTTATATTCTAATGAGTAGTATCTTGGCAACATGTTCCTGTAATGAACTGTATGCTACATCTTTAGATTCCTTTTTTTTAATTTTCAAATTTCGGACCCCCTCTGTTTGTTTTATATACTTCCATTGCATTGTATCTAGGCCTATATTTTATCTTTATTATTTTCTGTATTGTATTAACTGATCATGTAGTCATCGACAATTTATAAGTGTCTCTTTATTTTGAAGTGGCTGATAGGTTTAATGCTCTTTTGAAAGACCTTTTAGGACCCCCCTTGAGTCCACCCAACTTTAATGAGAAACGAAATGTAAAGGGGCTTGTTCGCTTTCTTTGTGCTGGCCACATTGCCACGCTAGTTAACCACCGATGCATTAGCCCCTATAGGTTGTAAGGTCTGAATAGAGTATAGGCCTACCCTTTTTTTTAAAACGCTTATATCACGTCTGTCTGTCTGACCACAAGTTGTTTCTCCTACACCCATGTACACGTTGTTTCTCCTACACCATGTACACGTTGTTTCTCCTACACCCATGTACACGTTGTTTCTCCTACACCCATGTACACGTTGTTTCTCCTACACCCATGTACACGTTGTTTCTCCTACACCATGTACACGTTGTTTCTCCTACACTCATGTACACGTTGTTTCTCCTACACCCATGTACACATTGTTTCTGTTTTTAATTCATTCTGTAAAACTGTGTGTGTATGTAAATAATGAGCCTCTTATATTATTGTAAATGTGTACAGTGATTTTTCATTTGTGAAATAAAATACAGACATTCTGGTGGCAATGTTATGTTGTTTATTTCAAGATAAGAAGAATTTAGTTTCATATTTATACAACCATAAATACTATACAATCATTTTCTTGCCTTTTTTTTAGTTTTAATGTAAAGAAAATAATAAATGTTAGAAACAAATACTGTAGCTTAAACATAATAGCCTTTTAAAAATGTCTATATCAGGGGAAACAATCGAACCATCAATCGAAAAGCAAAAAAAATTTTGAGTCTATACAACTGCAATCTAATATTTGAGATATTATTTATGCCTAAAATGACAATGCACCATTTCATAGGACTATTCTATTTTTCATCTATGGAGACTCCTGTAAAAAAAAAACATTTTAGCAATTATCTCCCTACATTGGATAGAATATTGTTATTTAACTCCATGTTTATAAATAGCAATACAATATAGGCTTATTTTATCATCATTAAAAATTTTGTTGTGCTAAATAAATCTATTAGAAGGATTTGTATAACACTATGGAACAGTTCATAAACGACAAATCATAAAGAAATATTTTAGGCTTCATGCAGAAATATCATGACATTATTTAGGAGACACAACTTGAACTGACATTCATTCAGATGAAAAATGCAACTAAGCATTTGTTATTGGGTAAAGTATTTACAATGAAGACAAAATTAGTTACTTAAAGATGATACCATATTGAAATTTGAACTAGCAATGTGACGGATAATGTTTTCAGGATAATGTTTTCAGGCGTATACCATGTGTTCATTCATTCACAAACATATCACATCACCTTATAACAATACAATTTTTCTCCTTATTCGATATCAAACAGAATAGCCTAAATTATTGCAAATGTCAGAGTGTTTTTGTTTATTTAGTCATGTTTTGATGGTACAATAAATAAAATATTTGAAGTATTAACTTGATTCATGATCGGATTGGAGAAAAAATAGCATTAACAATTATTTAAGGGGACTAAGCCCAACAGATTATATATGTGAATACTATACTATAGTATTAGTTTGCTTTGTTGCTTTTAAATAAAATAAGGAATTACCAATAATTTATCTTCTAATTGGTTACGTTTTTTACTGATTCATGTCTTGTCTAAGTCAATGAATAATTATGCGAAGTTTCGGCTTGATCCAGAAATGGGTGTGGGAGAAATTACGTATACACACTTTTTACCAGACATTCAGAAAGAATGAGCTGATATACGCTTTGTAAAAAGATGTCTGTTAAAAGGCTTGTTCTTGTCAAATCTCTGTCAGCAATAGCCATGAAATACTCTCAGGATGGTCCAGTAGAAGCTGTACGTTTGGTACCATTGTTTTGAGTTGAAGTTGGTCTCCCAGTTCAAGTTTCAGCACTCCTGCAAGTAGCAAGGCAATACTAAAGGTTAACACATAAACTGGAAAATGATAATACAAGTTGAAATTTATCTTATCTTATACATGCAGACGTTACTTCAAAAAAAAAGAAGATGATTACGTCCTACGCGTCATGCATCTAGTCATGCATGCTAACCAATGACTTAATTAACATAGCCCTGGCTGGCACCATGTTTAGAAAAATAAATTCGCTCTAAATGAGAAACGAGTTTGAGAATAACTGGCTTCTCTAATACGCGAACGACCGCCATTGATTTAGGTGGCTTTGGTGATTTAGGTGGGCGTTTAGTGTAGAGCTCCACGACATGAAACATGGTGGTCATTCTAAGTCAACGATAAACCATTTATTGACTTTTTTTTTTGGAGGGGGGGTGTTTTTTTTAAGCTGTATAGGACTCCAACGGTTCAACGGATTAATGGATGGGGAAAAGATAACCCTAACCCGAATATATATATATGTTTTTATCACGCTCATATCTGCAGTATTTTAAGTTTCAATATCACTGCCTGGTATGGCAATCTGAGCATTAAAAATAAAAATAAACTTTATAGAATCCTAAATGCTGCTGATAAAATCATTGGCAAAAAACAAACCCCCATTTGGGCAGTTGTTTGAGACTACTCTCTCTCTCTAAACAACAAGGGCCCATATACTATACAGTCATATCATTAAAATCAAGGTCTATTCACAGTTACAATAGTAAAGGTAGTAAATTTAATTACTTGGTAAAATCTAATGTAAAAATTCATAAATCAGATCTTCGTATATAACCCCACTTCCCGGATATAGCCCAGTACCTTCCCAGGGTCGACATTAGTGTTTTTAAGTTAGTGGCTCTAAAATATTTCTCCCTGACATCCTGGTATCTGGGGCAATCAACGAGGATATGTTCCACGGTGAGGCGAGAGTCACAGTATTCACAAAGTGAGGGCTCCTCTCTCTTCAGCACAAAAGAGTGCGTGATGTAGGTGTGGCCAATACTAAGTCTGGACATGGTCGTGCTACTACGCCTTGTCAGACCCTTAGATGTGGACCGCCACCTGACATCCGCTACAATCTGCCTGAGTTTATTGTGAGTCTCAGCCTCCTATCGGTCCCGCCACTCTTGGTAGGTGGCAGAGGCAATACTTTGTCTCAGGTCCGAGCAGGGAATTTGGGTTCCTGACACCGCATGATTTAGGGCTCTCTTTGCTTCTCTGTCTGCGGCTTCGTTTCCCTCAATGCCCACATGGGAGGGGACCCAAATGAAGGTGACATCCCTATGGTCGGCTGATATTTGGTTCAACAGCTTGAGGCTCTTATGTACCAATGGAATGTCAGTCTTTCATCCGCCCCAAAGCTTGCAATGCAGATTTGGAGTCGGAGCAGATTATAAATTTCCTCCTCTCCGCTTTGATTTCTTCCCATACGGACAAAAAAGATGTTTTTTTCGAATGCTCTTTAATAGTTATTATTTTATAGTTGTGTTAAGAGCTATAATTACGAAAGGTAAATTGAATTGAATATTTCATTTATAAAAAAAATAGTTCGTTTGGGTCCAGTTTCAATGTAGATCTACTTAGCCTTCTGCATCTCTCGTTTAAAAAAATGGTTTTGATTATTATAATGTTTAAATCATGCCTCAGACTGTGTCTGAAGAAGGAACGTGTCACTGACGAGATGGGACAAAGATAAGTTTCTCCCTTTCCCCTCCACATAGTGACATTTTGTTTCAAACACATCGTATATAATGGGAGATAATCTGACTTAAGACACGTCTTTCAAGAATCTAAAAGCTCATATTTTTAACAGTGTTAGGTTCGGATAGCATAAGTAGTAGATGAAGGAACTTACCATTCATGTTACAGTATCGTTTTTTTTTTTACTTTTTTCAACATTATCTGCACGGGCAATTCCAAGACCATCGCCCTTGTGATCCACACAATGTGCCCTACAGGGCACACGTGCAGATGCTATCCAGCCCATGTGCATCCTTATCCTACAGGGCCATCGTGCACATACTATCCATCAAATGTACATCCCTAACCTACAACCCTAACCCTAACCGCATAAGTGCACATGCCATGTACATCCCTATCCTACAGGGCCCATGCACATGCTCTCCACCCCATGTGCCCATGTGCATTCTTATCATACAGGGCTCATGTGCACATGCTTATCCAAGCCTATGTGCATCCCTATCCTACAGGGCCCATGTGCATCCCTATCCTACAAGGCCCGCCCATGTGCACATGCTATCCACACAATGTGCATCCTTATCCTACAAGGCACACGTGCACATGCTATCCATCAAACGTACATCCCTAACCTACAACCCTAACCCTAACCGCATAAGTGCACATCCCATGTACATCCCTATCCTACAGGGCCCATGCACATGCTTATCCAAGCCTATGTGCATCCCTATCCTACAGGGCCCATGTGCATCCCTATCCTACAAGGCCCGCCCATGTGCACATGCCTATTCTACAACGCTATCCTACATGTGCACCTGTGCTTCCCTCCCATGCGCATTACTCCCATGTATTCTTGTCTATTCTTATCCTCTACAGGGCCCATGTGCACATGCCATCTACCTGTACCTATCCTACAGGGCCTATGTGCACATTTTTCTACATATATCTATCCATGTGCATCTGTATTCTATCTATTCTATATGTGCAACATTCCCGTGTACTTCTGCACTACCAGGCCATATGCATCTTAATTCTACTGGGTCCGCCCATGCCTATTCACCCAATGTGCATCACTATTCTACAGGGCTCATGAGCAGATGCTATCCAACAGGGCCTATTTATGATGTGATCAGTAGCTAATCATACATTAACCCGATATATTTTAACATTATCACAAACCATTAGTTGTATTAAACTATCATTTTTAAATTATTATTTTTTAAATCATGAGAGACTATGTAAATAACTCTACCCTTATCGTGATTCGTACTCGTACCCTAGAATGAGATTTGATTAAGAGACAAACGCTGTGTCCACTAAGCCACACATTCATATAACAATTGACAGAACAACTACTTAAGAAGAAACAGACTTAGCATCAAATAAATAATGAACCGGTGACAGACTAAGACAAAAAGTTTAGGTTAAAAGTTTTTGCACATGTATTTAAGGCCAAAATACGTGTATTTTAAAACATTCATAAATTACATTTGAATTCAATTTTTAAAATTTAAAAACAAAAATACGGGATTCTACGAGATGGATGGTCTAATAATGGACAGAGAATGCTAAGATGGCGTCCAAAACTTCTAGGCCTAAACTCTACTATACATTTGTATAGCTATAGCTTGTGCTAGTTGTGAAATAGTTGAATAGTTTGAAATCACAAAACATCAAGATGTCAACCTGCTTACTCAATAAATCGTATGGTTTTTAAAGGATTAGCATATCGGAATGTTACGAAAACTCAGTTGGACCTACATCTATTTATACAAGGCTGAATTTAGACTTCAAAGGCCCAACTATGTTTGTGGTAAAATTTAAAGTGTTCTACTTATTTTTAAAGGGTTAACCATCACTTATACCAACGATCCCGATAATGCAAATGACAGTTTCCAAATTCCATGGGGGATTTTGAATGGGCTTAGCCAGGGGGGTTTGGGGTCCCCCCCGAAATGAATTTCCTAGCCCCCCCCCCATAACTGAGATTTTAATACTAAACCATCCATCCCTACCAGGGTTTTTTTTGCAGTTAAACCCCCTCTTTTAAAACACAAAACAAAAAAATAATGCAAACGACAATCCCAAATTCCAAGAGCATAGCTAGGGACTATTTTGATTTTCAAAACCCCTCCGAAATTTACGATAAAACCTCCCTTCAATAAAAGACTATCCATACATCAGTCACCAGATTCTATGAGCTTAGCCAAGAGGGGTTTTGTCTTTAAAACCTCCCTGCAATATAAAAAAAAAGCAAATTACACACTCAAAATTGAGGTGGTTTTGAATTTACTCCCCCCACCTCCTTTTTTCAGCGGGGTTTGAAGCTAAACAATACCTCTTCAATATAAAAAAGAAATTACGCTCATAGAATATTGAGTTTAAACCACTCTTCAGCGGGGTTTGAAGCTAAATATACCTCTTTAGTATAAAAAAAAGCAAATTACACACTCAAAAACCTATGAGCGTACCTAAAGGTGTTTTTGAGTTTATACCCCTCTTTTTTTATGCTAAAAAATACATCTTCAATATAAAAAAAAGCAAATTACACACTCAAGGGGGGGTTTGAGTTTAAACCCCCCTCCTTCAGAGGGCTTTAAAACCCCTACAGATGGTTTTGAGTTAAATATCCCCAATACAGAGAGTTTTGTAGATTGTAATTTGCTTTAGAATAAAATTAAAGAGAGAGGTTTTCAGTCACTAAATTCTATAAGCGTAGCTAAGGAGGTTTGGAATTTGATAAAAAAACTCTAGAAATTTTTTAGTTTAACCCCTCCACCAACAGATAATTTTGACGATAAGCGTAGCCAAGGTCATTTATAGAGATCGGATCTCAAAAAGGAAATCCTATGCCGAACTGGGAGTTGACCCCTTAGCGTCGCATATATTTGCTGGTGAGTGGAGAAAAAAATCCGCCCCTCCCGAAAAAAAATCCTGGCTACGCCCAAATTTGTTAACATATGTTAACTTTTTTTTTTTCTTTTCCTTTTTGAACAGGTAAACAAGTAAGTTCCATTATGTTGTTAAATAAGTTCTGTTTGAAAGATTTAACATTTGATACTTTTTGATTTGGACTTTTTTAATAGGTCTTTTATTTAGTTCTAGTTAAAAATTGTGTCATAGATATTTTCATCAGTCTGCAGATATATTTGGGAGAGATGCGGTAAAATATCCAGGTCGCAACTGGGTTTGCTTAGTCGAGTGAAATATTTGGATTTGAGTGAAATGTCACATTCTAATGAAATCATGGTTTCTCAAACTATTACTTGTGGTGCCCTCTAAATGATAAAACTGTTGTTCGCGTTCCCCTAACCAGCTGGGTCCCTGGAGGAACGCTGTAGGCTTCAACAGTGCAACCTGGGATGATATATAGATAGATAGACAGACAGACAGACAGACAGATAGATAGATAGATAGATTAGATAGATAGATAAATAGATAGATATATATAGATAGATAGATAGATTAGATAGATAGATAGATAGATAGATAGATAGATAGAGAGATAGATAGATAGAGAGATAGATAGATAGATAGGGTTATGGATCGATTGATTGATGTGGACTGATATAGATGGATTGCATGGACTGATCGATCTCGTTTATGTAAATATTAAACAATTATCTATATTTATATTTTTTAATTCAGGCGTTGCGAATGTAAAGACTGGAGACTCCATTCAGATCCATACAATGGAGGAGAACATGACAGTCAGATTACATCAGGTGTCACTATTTAAAATGGTTTTGTTGCATGCTACATAGTAAGAAGATCTTTCAAAACAGGTATAATAAACTCAGGCTCCTCAGTCGTTAGAAGTTTGTTTGTAAACATTGCATAGCAACGCACATTTCCGCTTGTGAAGGAAGAGGAGATAACGCTAGAAATTAAATTTAAAAAAAACAAGAGAGAAAGAGTGAGAGCAAGACTCTCAGAGAGAAAGAAAAATTGAATTTAAACTTCTAGTGAGTGTAAAAATTAAATGTGAAAACAAACTTTTTAATGACTGGAAAGTGACAAAGAAATAAATTATTCTTATATTTGGAATCAAGAAAATATTAGTTTTTTGAAATAAAACATTAATGGTCTGATCATTGAGTAGATACTAAGTTATATTTAAAAAGAAATGCTTTGGAAATGTCCATTATCTCAATAGTGTTTTAAATATTTATCATATAGGTTTTGTTTTTATGAGAATCCTCCCCCTCTAGTAAAACCAACAACAGAAGTTCCCAAAGCTTTGTAAACAATTTCTTAATTAAATGATCGAATTCTCTGCTTGCAAAATTTGAGGTTTTGTAAATCAGTATAGATTTTTTTAACTGTGTCTCCGAGCGTTTTTCTTTTGAAGCTGGCTACTTTTCTCAGTATTTTATATTCTAATGAGTAGTATCTTGGCAACATGTTCCTGTAATGAACTGTATGCTACATCTTTAGATTCCTTTTTTTTAATTTTCAAATTTCGGACCCCCTCTGTTTGTTTTATATACTTCCATTGCATTGTATCTAGGCCTATATTTTATCTTTATTATTTTCTGTATTGTATTAACTGATCATGTAGTCATCGACAATTTATAAGTGTCTCTTTATTTTGAAGTGGCTGATAGGTTTAATGCTCTTTTGAAAGACCTTTTTAGGACCCCCTTGAGTCCACCCAACTTAATGAGAAACGAAATGTAAAGGGGCTTGTTCG
Source organism: Biomphalaria sudanica (assembly GCA_036873155.1). Lineage (NCBI taxonomy): Eukaryota > Metazoa > Mollusca > Gastropoda > Planorbidae > Biomphalaria > Biomphalaria sudanica. Next base: position 1,113 of record JAZGLO010005707.1, on the reverse strand, counting down.
CTTTCTTTGTGCTGGCCACATGCCACGCTAGTTAACCACCGATGCATTAGCCCCTATAGGTTGTAAGGTCTGAATAGAGTATAGGCCTACCCTTTTTTTTAAAACGCTTATATCACGTCTGTCTGTCTGACCACAAGTTGTTTCTCCTACACCTACCCTTTTTTTTACAACGCTTATATCACGTCTGTCTGTCTGACCACAAGTTGTTTCTCCTACACCCATGTACACGTTGTTTCTCCTACACCATGTACACGTTGTTTCTTCTACACCCATGTACACGTTGTTTCTCCTACACCCATGTACACGTTGTTTCTCCTACACCCATGTACACGTTGTTTCTCCTACACCATGTACACGTTGTTTCTCCTACACCCATGTACACGTTGTTTCTCCTACACCCATGTACACGTTGTTTCTCCTACACCCATGTACACGTTGTTTCTCCTACACCATGTACACGTTGTTTCTCCTACACTCATGTACACGTTGTTTCTCCTACACCCATGTACACGTTGTTTCTGTTTTTAATTCATTCTGTAAAACTGTGTGTGTATGTAAATAATGAGCCTCTTATTTTATTGTAAATGTGTACAGTGATTTTTCATTTGTGAAATAAAATACAGACATTCTGGTGGCAATGTTATGTTGTTTATTTCAAGATAAGAAGAATTTAGTTTCATATTTATACAACCATAAATACTATACAATCATTTTCTTGCCTTTTTTTTTTAGTTTTAATGTAAAGAAAATAATAAATGTTAGAAACAAATACTGTAGCTTAAAACATAATAGCCTTTTAAAAATGTCTATATCAGGGGAAACAATCGAACCATCAATCGAAAAGCAAAAAAAATTTTGAGTCTATACAACTGCAATCTAATATTTGAGATATTATTTATGCCTAAAATGACAATGCACCATTTCATAGGACTATTCTATTTTTCATCTATGGAGACTCCTGTAAAAAAAAACATTTTAGCAATTATCTCCCTACATTGGATAGAATATTGTTATTTAACTCCATGTTTATAAATAGCAATACAATATAGGCTTATTTTATCATCATTAAAAATTTTGTTGTGCTAAATAAATCTATTAGAAGGATTTGTATAA